>JARWLC010000002.1:86526024-86711024 GCA_033318265.1 Phyllotis vaccarum
ACTGCTAGCTAACAAACTGGGAAAAAGTTCTCAGGGAAAATGTTAAAAGGGACCACCACGGACATGGTGTTGAAACTAAGTCGCTCACTCCTCCGCCTTGTTAAGCCTGGATATACTGTCTCAAGCTGGACCAATTCTGACCAGCTAAAGCAAGTCTCCACGACAAGATCTAAACATAACCAAACGTTTAAAATATACCTGTGACACAGATATTTTGAGGAAAAGGTATATAGTTCAGCTCCTTAAAAGTCTATTTGAGGATCCGAAAGGAATACTGTGGGCATGGTGGCACATGCCTTTAATCCCAGCATTCAGGAGGCAGAGGCAGACAGTTCTTTGTGAGCTCAAGGCCAGCCTGGTCTGCAGACTGAGTTCCAGGGCAGACAAGGCTGTACAGAGAAATTCAGCTTTAAAACCTCCCCTCAAAAAAAGGAAAGAAAGAAAAAAACAAAAAACAAAACTGCCCTTCCTCTAAGCATACAAATACATGGTTCAGGAGAGACTTAACACATGGCTTTTACACTACTACAACGTGCCTCTTCACACAGAGCAGAAATTCAACAGCCAAGACAGAGCACTGTACAGGTGGGGTAAGGGGAGACGACAGTACTTTGTTAGGGATGCACTAGAGGAACCCAACTCGGTCCCGGAGAGATCAGACATGTGCAATGGGTGAAGACAGGGTAAGGACTGTGCTGCTGCAGTAAGGAAGGCCAGCCCTCTGGCGGAGACAAGGTAAACCTTAGGTGGGGATAGTAAGCACTACATGGAGGATCATGAAGAGGGCAGGGCTGAGAGACACAGTGAAGACAATGAGATGGGCAGGGCCAGAGAGCGGCTTGCAAAGAGGCAGGGAAGAGAGCAGAGCTGGGTGGGGTGTTCAAAGAAGGCAGGGCAGTGAAGAGGGGATGGCGAAGGAGGGGAAGCCCAGAAGGCAGAGCTTAGGAGACAAGCAGGCGGGACCAGAGGCAGAGCAAGCAGAGCAGGGAGAATGAGGCAAGAAAGGTGAGGTCATATGCGGGCGGGACAGGGAGTGGTGCCCAGAGGAAGTCGGGCTAAGGAGGCGGAGCCCGTGGAAGACGGCTCGGGAGGGGCAGTGAAGAGGGCCGTACAGATGAGGGGCGCCCCGGAGAAGCGGGAATCCGGGGACCCGAAGGCAGAGCTGCCCCCGCCCCATCCCCGCTGACGCCGGTGCTGTTACCTCGCCTCGCTCAGTCCCTTCCCTTTCGACTAGCAGCTCCAGGCACCGACGAGGAAGGCTCACTAGGACAAGAGATGCGGCTACAGGCCTTGAGCCACAGAGAGCCTGCCCAGAGCGGACTGTACGGACCAATCAGGCGGCCTTCCGGCGTCATGCGGACGCACGCTGCCCAATCACAAGAAGCTTGTCCCGGCGTCTGAGGAGAAACGACAGGTCCTATCTCAGGACAAAACACTTCGAAATTAGTTTTAAACTATGAATTTCCGGTTTTGAATAGTAAGAAAATTCAATCAACTTCCCTTCCAAGTTTCAAAAGAAGCTCCAAGTGCGTTTTCTTGGTTTTTTTAATCATATCTATTAAAACAAAGAAATGGCTCAAAAAAACATTTCAGCTGGGCAATGGTGATGATGTACGCCTTTAATCCCAACTCTAGGCAGGCAAAGGCAGGTGGATCTCTGTGAGTTCTGGGCCAGCCTGGTCTACTAAGCGAGTTCCAGGACAGCCAGTACTATACATAGAAACACTGTTTCAAAAACAACATTAATTTCTTCAAGAATAACCCAAAGTACAGAAATCAAAACTTAAAAAAAATACAATTCCAGGCCCTTGACAACCAAAAGCTAATGATATCCTGAACTGGATTATTGGATTGGAAAAGGGTATGGACAACTGAAGAATTTGAATACCCTTATCAACCAATATTTAAATAGTTGTTGAATAATGGTTTACATAACTTACTACAGTTATGCACAGTGGTAACCTTTGAAAAATTCCAGATGAAGAGGTCAAGAAAACTATTTTTACAAACTTTTGTTAAATTTAAGATAATTTCAAATGTGAGCTTAGTTGGGGTGTCCAATACACAACTGTGAAATCACTCATTAAGAACAGTGTGTAAATTAAATCATATAAAATATGCTAGAATTATATAAAATGCCCTGTTTAAAATAGAACTCTTTAATTTGAAGAAGGGAGTTCTCAATTTACGGTTCCAGGATCACCTAGATGTTACTGCAAATTTGTCTACGTGCACATGTTCAAACTATCAGATACAGCATCCTCCAGCCCACTCACACACACACACACACACACACACACACACACACACACACACACAACCAATTTTTTAAAAATCATTTTTAAAGCTCCTATGAGAACTTTTGTATTTTTCTTTGCAGAATAAATACCTTACGTTTTTCAGTTGTGTGTGCATAGATTTATGCTTGCGCTCTCCTTTAAGTGGCACAGCCAGCATCAGAAAGAGTGTCTCTGAAAAAAAAATCTCTATAAATATTTTTAATGAATACTTGACAGCCAGTGAGATGGCTCAGCCAGCAAAGGTGCCTGAAGGATCTGAGTTTAATCCCTGGGACATGCACAGTAGAAGACAAGAACTGATTCTGGAAAGATATCCTCTGACTGCGACACAGGGTCATCCTCCTCTGCCCCATGTAAATAAATAAATACATGTAGAAACATTTCTCATATATACTTAGTATGAATTTGCTTTAATTTTGCTTTTACTCAGCTCTCCCTAGTGGGGCTATTTTCTTCATCTATAACAATGCCTTGTCCTTACAGTTCACCTCAGTGCTGCCCAACAATCTTAATTTCCTTAGACAAATTCTCCCCACACTTCAGCATATTAACATGCTTTCTCATTCTTAAAACAATTACTACTGTTTGCCATTCTGATTATTAAAAGTCTAAAATTGAGGAATATCTATCAATGTTGCAAACATGTACCTTTTAGCCTTGCCGATCTACTTATGGAATTTCATCCTATAATAGGGTTGCAGGTATACATTGTTTCATTTAATAATGAGTTATCACTTATTAATAGAGTAGCTAGTAAGTGTGGGGGCACATACCTGCAGAAGTCCCAGATAATGAAATGGATCAAGAGAGTCGAGGGAGCCCAACACCAAGTTGGTCAAAAGAGGTCCTAGCTCAAAAAGATAAAATAGAAATCTACATATATATATATATATATATATATATCAGTTTGATTTTTACATTAAAAACATGCAAACACCATTTATTATATATACATAAAAACAAAGACAGAAAGCATTGGCAAATATATTGGTAGAGCAAATGCAAATCATAAGTAGAAGGAACCTTTTTTTTTTTTTCAAGACAAGGTTTCTCTGTGTAGCCATAGCTGCTCTGGAACTAGCTCTGTAGACCAAGCTGATCTCCAACTCACAGAGACCCATCTTACTCTGCCTTCTAAGTGCTGGGATTAAAGGTGTATACCACTACCACAGAGCAACAATTTTTATATGTAATTTTCAATCATCTAAAATTCATTACCTATTATGATATTGTCTTGGTTGCTGTTCTACTGTTGTGAAGAGACACCATGGCCAAGGTAACCCTTAGAAAAGAAAGCATTTAATTGGGGGCTTGCTTATAGTTTAGAGCAGGGTTTCTCAACCTGTAGGTCTTAACCTGTAATGGATTTATGTTGTTACATTGTAAATAACTGTCCCACCTACTGATTTAATAAAAATGATGATTGACCAAAGGCAGACAGGAAGTGTGGGCGGGGCTACCAGACTAAGAAAACTCTGGAAACAGGAAGAACAGAGCAGAGATGCCACAGAGTTGCCAGACAAGCCAGAAGATGTAGAGGACACCTATGCTGCTGTGAGAAAAGGTACCGAGCCTCATGACTGAAAAGGATAAGAATCATGAGTTAAATTAAGAGCAAGAGCTAGCAAGTTATATGCCTGGGCCCCAGGTCAATCAGCATAAAATTAATATAAATGTCTGTGTGTTTCAGTGGAACTATGGGACTATGGGTCTGCGGGTTCAGGCAACGAGGCTAGACCGAAAGTCTGGGCCAGAAACTTCATATAACAGCAACCCCTTTTGGGAGTCAAGTAACCCTTTCACAGAGGTCACTATCAGATATCTAGCATATCAGATATTTGTTGTAAGAGGTTTCTGGCCCAGATTTTCGGGCCTAGCCTCAAGGTTTGGATCCATAGACCCACAGTCCCACAGTCCCACAGAGACGCACAAACACTTGTATTAATTGTACGCTGATTGACCTGGGGTCCAGGCATATAACTTGCTAGTTCTTGCTCTTAATCTAACCCATGACTCTTATCCTGTTCAGCCACGTGGCTCAGTACCTTTTCTCAGAGCAGTGTTGTTGTCCTCTGCATCTTCTGGCTTCTCTGTGGCATTTCTGCTCTGTTCTTCCTGTCCCCAGAGTTAGTCTGGTAGCCCCGCCCATACTTCCTGTCTACCTTTGGCCAAACAGTGTTTTTATTAAACCAGTAGGTGGGACAGTTATTTACAATGTAACAACATAATTCCACTACAGTTGGTCAGGATTATTTAGAGAAAAAGAACCAATAAGAAGGAAGGAAGGAGGGAGGGAGGGAGGGAGGGAGGGAGGGAGGGAGGGAGGGAGGGAGGAAGGAAGGAAGGAAGGAAGGAAGGAAGGAAGGAAGGAAGGAAGGAAGGAAGGAAGGAAGGAAGGATGGACAGATTCATCCATCCATATATAGAGATATAAATGAGGAATTGGTTCGTGTGATTATGACGGTCAGTTTTTTTTATTATTGTTGTTTTCTTGGCTTGGGGGGTTATTATTTTACAAGACAAGTTTCCTCTATGTAACAGCTCTGGCTTTCCTGGAACTCTCCTTGGAGACCAGGCTGGCCTCAAACTCACAGAGATCTACAGGTCTCTGCCTCCCTAGTGCTGAGATTAAAAGTGTGTACCACCAATATCAGTGAAGGTTAGTAGTCTTAAATGAAATATTTGTCCTTTGGCTGGTGGGTTAAATGTGAACTGTTATTATATAATAATACTATTTTGGTAGATGAATGAATTTGTAGACCACAATGACCTTGAACTTAGAGATCTACCAGTCTCTGCCTCACCCTGTGCTGGGATTAAAAGCATGCACATCCCCTGGCTTGGAAGATAAAATTATAATAGCCATTGGCAACTGTGACATTTGAGTTTCTTGTATATTATTTGGGTTACTGATATATCCATTGCACATTTTGAGTGTGAAGCTTGCACTGTGATAATAAACCTAGTGCAATTCACTGAAATTTGGTTCAGATTGATTGTCAGTGTGACAGAATGTAGCATCACTAAAGAAACAAGTCTTAGACATGCCTGTGAAGTGTCATCTAGCTAAGTTAGTTAAGATGGGAATAACTACTCAATGAAATGAGGTCCTGAACAGAAAAAAAAATGGAGAAAGTGCCAGAGTAATGGAGCATGCCTTTAGTTTCAGCACTTGGGAGGCAGAGGTAAGTGGATCTCTGTGAGTTCAAGGCCAGCCTGATGAGGTTCCAGGATACAGAGAGTGAGTTCCAGAACAACCAGGGCTACACAGAGAAACCCTGTTTCAAAACAAACAAACAACAACAACAACAAAACTAAACAAAAACATACAGAGAAAGTGAGCTGAGCACAGGCCTTCAGTGCTCTCTGCTTCCTGCTCCTCCTCCCCAACTAGAACAGAACTGTAAGCAAAACAAACCCTTACAAATGTTCCTTTGTCAGGCATGTGTCAGAGCAGTGAGGCATGTAACCAGTGCACACGGTATCCTCTCCCTCTCTTTAGTAACGTGTTCTTCTTAATGAAATGTTAGTCACAGAAATATTTGTTGTTTTGTGTTTTGAGACAGTGTCTCATGGTATAGCCTCAGCTGGCCTGAAACTCACAGTAAACTTCCTTCCTCATCTTCTCAAGTGATGGGATTACAGATATGAGCTACCATGCCTGCCTAAACATTTAAGAAGTTGGAAATGTTCAAAAGACCTCAAATTCAGGTCACACTGATATGAGAGGCCACTGAATGTGTGAGAAGCATAGTCAAGATCGAGTTCAGCTAAATGTAACAACTGAGACATTAATGTATTAGAAAATAATGGGGCCATCAGTTGATTATTTGTATTATTAGTTCAATATTTTATTCTCTTTTTAAAGATGCATTTATTTTATTTATACACCAGAAGAGGGCACCAGGTCTCATTCTAGATGGTTGTGAGCCACCATGTGGTTGCTGAGAATTGAACTCAGGACCTCTGGAAGAGCACCAGTGCCCTTAACCTCTGATCAATCTCTCCAGCCCCCATATTTTATTCTTTATAAAAATATTTCCCTTGGATTTCTTAACACTTTCAGGGAAGTGTAGCTACTAGTCATTGCTGTAATAAAACAGCTTGGTAACATTAGAAGACAACACCAAGCATGACTTTAGGCTTGTGTGGCTCTGGAGTCTGGCCATGTCCTGCTTGCCAGTTGCCTTTGCTCAAGGTTTCTGATAAGTCAGACTCTTGAAGCATCCCTCTTGTGGGACAACAGGGCAATAAAGCAGGAAGTCACTATAAAGCTGGTACATGATTTGATGACTGATTTGATTAGTCACAGGTTTCTCAATAAGCTTATTTTCCCTTTACTGTGTCCATTGAGAAAAGGTCTCTCATTGAACCTGGAGCCCATGTTATGGCCAGTTTAAACTAGCCAGCTTTTGCAAGGATTTCATCTCCACCTTCAAAGTACTGGAATTATCAGGTAGGCCACCATAGCTACCCAGCCTTCTGAGATCTGAACTCAGGTACTATAATCGAGCAGCACAAATGCTTTAGGGCTCAGCCATCCCCCAAGCTCTGTCCGTTTGGTTTTGGTCTGTTTTATTTTGGGTTTCTTAATTTGAAGGGGTTGGGGGGGGAGAGGAGAGGGTAGCCTGAAGAATTATCACAGGGAAATGGATTAATATGTCAATATTTACTCAAAGCAAGTTATGACATATAATGGAGAAGTACTGGAAGGATCCACTCATCAGGATGGAACGGATCTTCCTTCCAGGTGGTGGGGAAACAGAGGGAGCACTGTAGTCCTGAACCTGATCTTTTAGCTGTTCCTGCTAGGCCCGAGGCTGCAGCTTCAAAGGTCATAGGTGAACCCCAAACCTGCACTGACCCAGAGGCCATGCCCTTAGGTCAGTGAGGTATTTGAATCCCACTACAAGAGCAGGGTAGCTTTTTTTTTTTTTTTTTTTTTTTTGACAGGAACCAACTCTGTGTCCCCAGATGACCTCCCAAATACTGGGATTACAAGCCTGGCCTCATAGTCTTGTGCCTGGCTGCTGGTGTGAATGTGAGTGTGTGTGTGTGTGTGTGTGTGTGTGTGTGTGTGTGTGTGTGTGTGTGTGTGTATGTGTGTGCTGTGTGTATGTGTGTGGTGCCTGTGTGTGCTGTAGTGTGCTGTGTGTGTGGGGGGTGTGTGTATGTGTATGCTGTGGTGTGCTGTATGTGTGTGGGGTGTGTATGTGTGCATGTGTGTGCTGTGGTGTGCTGTGTGTATGTGTGTGTGGTGCCTGTGTGTGCTGTGGTGTGCTCTGTGTGTGTGTATGTGTGTGTGTATGTGTGGGGTGTGTGTGTATGTGTGTTCTGTAGTGTGCTGTGTGTGTGTATGTGTGGGGTGTGTGTATGTGTGGGGTGTGTGTGTGTGTGTGTGCTATGGTGTGCTGTATGTGTGTGTGTGCATGTGTGTGCTGTGGTGTGCTGTGTGTATGTGTGTATGTGGTGCCTGTGTGTGCTGTGGTGTGCTGTGTATGTGTGTATGTGTGGGGGGTGTGTGTATGTGTGTGCTGTGGTGTGCTGTATGTGTGGGGGGTGTGTGTGTGTATGTGTGTGCTATGGTGTGCTGTGTGTATGTGTGTATGTGGTGCCTGTGTGTGCTGTGGTGTGCTGTGTGTGTGTGTGTATTTCCAGTATATGCATTACATTTATAGAAGAAGACAGAAAACAAAGAGGAAGAGGGAGGAAAAGCAGGATGGGTCAGTGGGTGGGACTCTCGCCACCAAGCTTAACAACTAGGGTTTGATTCTAGATTCATATAAAGGAGAGAACTGACTCCATGGCATATTATGAGTGCGCTCTCTCTCACTCTCTCTCACTCTCTCTCTTACACATACACACTTTTTCACTGTTTAAGGAGAAGAGAGCCCGAAACTAACATGGAAGAGCTGAAGAGGTAGCCCAGAGGGTTGGAATTTGTTTGTTTGTTTGTTTTTTGGTTTGTGGGGTTTTTTTTTTTTTTTGGTTTTTTTTTTTTTTTTTTTTGGTTTTTCAAGCTAGAGTTCTGGCCATCCTAGAATTCACTCTATAGACCAGTCTGGCCTCGAACTCACAGAGATCTGCCTACCTCTGCATCCTGAGTACTGAAATTAAAGTCATAGCATAAAGGTTTTAAGAGTACATACTGTTCTTGTAGAGAACCTGAATTATGTTCCCAGATCCATACAACTGCCTATAATTTCAGTTCCAGAAGATCTGATGTCCTCTTCACAAATCCATGCTCAGATATACACATGTACACATAATTAAAATAAAAAAAAATAGCTGGGCAGTGGTGGTCCTTGCCTTTAATTCCAGCACTCAGGAGGCAGAGGCAGATGTATCTCTGTGAGTTTGGGCCAATTTGATATACAAAGTGAGTTAGTTCCAGGACAGGCTGCTAAGTTATACAGAGAAAACCTGTCTCAAAAGAAAACCAAACCAAACCAAACCAAACCAAACCAAACCAAATCAAGCCAAACAAAACAAAACTGAGATCTAAGTCATGCTTTTATAACCCAGCCTTGTAAGTGACCTACTATTATTTGCCTAGGATGCTTACATTCCTGGATTCAAGCCCCAGCAATAAGTTTGGGAGAGTGAGCCAGTTAAGTCCAGCCCACACATTTAGTGAGGAGACTATTTAAGTCAAATTTTTTGAATGACTATGAAGTTAGGAAATATTGATTGTCACTATAATTATTTGAAAAAGGCAACTTAAAAACTTAAGAAAGAAAGCAGTCAATACAGGAATGAACAAAAGATAAAATTCAACAGAAAGAGAAAGTTAGAATATATATGTAAATGTAATTTTATTGTGTGTGCACTTGTCTGAATATTTGTATGTATTAGTGTTGTGCCAATGGTGGTCTGGGTAGTAATTGTGAGCTATCTAATGTGAGTGCTGGGAACCAAATCTAGGTCCTCTAAAAGGACAGTATGCACTCTTGACCACTGAGCCCTCTCTCCAGCCTTCTAAGGGATCCTTATCCATTTGTATTAGTGTCATTGTGATCAAAATATCTAATAGAAATAATAAGAAGAGGAATTCTTTGTTTTGGCTTGCAACTTCAGAAGGTTCAAGCAGTTATGGCAGGGCAGATATGACCATCTGGTGTTCAAGGTTTTTTATTCCATCTGGGTTCTAGCTCATGCGATGGTGCCATCATGCTCAGTGAACACTATGATAATACCATCACAGACAGCCCAAAAGATATGCTTCAAGTTGGCCATGAAAACTTACCTTCACTTTGTTCAAAAGAAGCTGCTTACACTTGGTTTTCATTTCTTTCTTTTTTTCCAGATAGCTTAGGTTTACATGAGTTTTAAAAATAGGCCGCTTTCAATCAGGTGGCTTGAGGCACTCAACTTCCCCATGGGAGGACAGTTTAGACTGTCACCTTCTTATCCACTGAGTAGTGGGTGTAGTGGAACAGAAGGTCTTGAACCCTCAGACCTGGTGAAGCTTCCAAAGTCAACCCAGTTGCCCTAGGATAGGGCTGGGGTTGGGCCAGGCTCAGAAATGCAAGAAACCTCCTAGGCCACCCCATTCCCACCACAGTCCCTGCCATATGAGTTATATAAAGGAATGGCATACTGTGGAGCTCATGGTGGTGTGGGCCTGAGCCCTCCAGCCAAGCAGGGGCTAGAGAGGGGAGAAACTCAAAGGGGGACCTGTTACAGTAAGGTTTTCTGGTCCTGGGCAGCCAGAGGTCCAGACCCATAGACCTGTCACCCCAGGCCCCTTAGCCACCCACTGCTGCTCAGGCCTTAAAAATGATTCAGACACTTATATTAAGTTCATGCTGTTCAGCCTATGGCTTAGGCACATTGGTAGCTTGCTCTTTCATCTTAACTCAACCCATTTCCATTAATCTGTCTGCCACATGGCTCATGGCTCACTTGTGTTCCTTACATGTTTCTTCTTTGGGCATCCAGCTTGGTCTGTCTCTGACTCCGCCCTTCCTTTCCTACCTATTCTGATTCCCCGCCTACTTTTTCTATGGTGCCTGTCATGGCCCAAAACAGCTCCTTTATTTAAGGATTGATATTCACAGCATACAGAAAGACATTCCCACATCACCTTCCCCTTTCTGTCTAATCAAAAAGGGAGGCTTCAATTTTAACATAGCAAATTTACATATAACAAAATAGCCATCAAGCAAGAATTACAGTTACAATATCTAGTCTATTTGTATTTAGCAAAATTAAAGAAAATACTCTATCATCTACCTTATCCTTATGAATCTAAAGTTTCATATCCAATATGCCTTAAAATAACCAAGAAAAACTTTATCTATAACTATTTAATCTTCAACTACATCAAAGACCACAGAAGGATATATTTATCCAAGTAAACCAGAAGTGCAAGCAACTTCCAAAATCTAGAAATGACAGAGATGACACCTATCTGCCTGGACAGTCACCCAAAGTTCCTTAATAAAGTTGGAGCATCCATCTTCAGCCTACAGGCCCAGAGTCTCTTTTCATTTCAGTGGAACAGGAAATCTGCTCTGCCCATTCTGGTATACTACATCAGTCACTTCTCCTTGAGTCCTGAAGAATATCTGACAGTTTTCTGCAAAGCAGGAACCTGAAGGACCATCTTGGTTTATTCTGACAAAGTTCAGAGATCACTTTCCTAGGGAACCTACATGTCCAGTTTAAACAGCATACTGTCAAGCAGTCAATACAAGAACAGGTTCATGTCCAATGGCTAACCATTGCCACAAAGAAAGTAGACTCCATATGGAGTTTCCTCGATGCCCATGTTTCTCTTGAAGTAGATTGGTGCTACCAGGAGCAGACCTGTCTCACTGCCTAGAAAAGTCTAAGTTATTAAAATAATTTTAAATGCCATATTCTGTAGGTCTTAGAAGTATTTGAAGATTACCTACCTAATTGAAATATATCTTTATATACCTAAAAATCCTAACTAACATAACTATAAGTTTGGTTATCATAGGTGACTATTAACCTGCATTTCTTAATTATACATTACAATTTTAAATGAGTTACATAAGCATCATATCTTAAACAAGAGTAGAAAAATAATACAGCATAACAAAATTGACCTTAAATTTATATCAATAAACCAAAATCTGTACCAGTATAAAACAGTTTGAGATTAACAGCTGATTTCCCGATCTAAGTAAATTCAATAATCTAATTTTAAATTACTCATATACTATATCCCCTTTTTCTTCTTAGAGATTAACTGTGACCATTAACCATTTATAATGAAAACAAACACTTATAAACAACATTTTGGGAATTTGGGCGTAGTTTTTCCATTACTACTTCCTGCTGATTACAGGGTGTTGAAAATCTATGGGTTCTTGAGCCTGGATATTCTGCAGCTCTGAAGCTGATATGGCCATCTCTTTCCATCAGAGGTTTTTTCAGGGGGTCTTGGTTGATGAAACCATATTTTCCTGGAAGCAACCCACAGGTTCTCATCTTCTGTAGAAACAAAAGCAGAACTTTTCCAAAGCAATAAATCCTTAGACACAAATTTCAAAATCAAGACACCTTTAAAATATATATTCTTGTTTAACTTAGGAGCCTTTGCATTTGCAATCCATTGTATTTCTGCAGTTAGCTCATTAACAGTTACAAAGTTAAAAGAAAACAAAATAATAACCAAAATCCAGATTCTGTGTCTATTTTCCATCTTTATGTGGCTTATTATATTTTTATCCCTCTATTTCTCTTTTTTAGGGATTTACTCTACCTTCTTTTCTGTCTGAAGCCCCTATACATTTTCCATACACTGTTACCCGTTTACAGTTTTTTTTTTCATCTGAATCTGTTTTATTGTGAATTCTTAATCATTTTCTAACCAGAAGAGCTTTTAAAATACTAGCACTCTCTTAAAGAGCCACATAGTTTTTGCAGATAAAGCTGAATCAGTAAGTTCTCTTAAAGGGGTCGCGTCTCTATTCGCCGCCAGAAAACAGAGTAGACCCAAGAAATGCTGCTACTAAGAAACTGTCTTCGACTCTGTTTCCTTTATATTCAAAGTAAAGAGAAACCTTAAATCAATAACTTGCTACCAAGTTTTCTGTGAGACTTCAGGAACTGGCCTGGTTGCAGCTTATACTTCTGCCGCCAGTCAGCCGGTGCCATTTTGAATGTTGTCCAGACACCGCACTTTCTCTGTACAATGACCTGCTTTCAGATACACAATTTAGAAGCTGCTTTGGCTCAGTTTCTGTGATCTAGAGCCCTTTCCAATCTTTCTCTGGCTGTATGTGGGTGTTCAGCCCCACATTGTGTACCATCTGTTACAAATAGTTTTCTTGGCCCCGGGCAGCCAGAGGTCCAAACCCCAGAACTGCCACCCTAGACCCCTTAGCCACCTGCCACTGATTAGGCCCCCCAAATGACTCTGAAACTTATATTAAGTTCATGCTATTTGGCCTATGGCTCAGGCATATTGCTACCTAGCTCCTTCATCTTAACTCAACACATTTCCATTAATCTGTCTGCCACATGGCCCATGGCTCACCTGTGTTCCTTACATGTTTCTTCATTGGGCATCCAGCTCAGTCTGTCTCTGACTCTGCCCTTCCTTTCTTACCTATTCTGACCTGAGGGCTCATCCAGGATGTTCTCTTTGGGAAAACGTTAACCAAGAAGACCATCTGCTGCTTTGAAGGCCTGTAGCTTAGTTTCAAGAATATGTGTAAGCTGAGGTCTGTCAGTTTTCTGCAGTGAACCATGACAATGCCTAACTGCAACCTTTAAAGTCTCCAAAAGGGTGATGGGGACTCACAACAATGATTTCACATGGACTATAATAATGTCATTAAGATGACAAATATCACCTAAAGATTAACTTTGGACTACAAACTGCTCAAGACAATTTTGAGGTAGCAGAGATGATTCAGTATCACAGACTATTTTAGCCAGGACTTGAGAGAAGCCCTACATTTTTCCCATTATGCAGAGACTGGACAATAAATGATACAGCTACCCCTCCCAGGACTTAACGATTAACCCACTTTTTTTTTTCAGGATCCCCTAAAGAAGTCATCACTCAAGACAGCAGGAAGTAAATTTAAAAACACAACACCCACATTCCCAAGAAATGAGGGGTGGTTTGTGGTTGTTCAATGAGTTTTGGATAATTGTCATTGTTTAGAGTGATTGGTTACAATTTATATTGGTAATGGTAAAAATAAAAGCTGAACAAAAAAAATTAGATTTAGAGTTTTTTTGAAAAAAAGTAGAAAAAAAGAGATACAGATATAATATGATAAAAGGATAGAGTATTGAATCTAATTTTAAAAAGCAACTATTAGTTTTAAATATTTACATTGAACAGGATTTTTATATTATATACAAATTTTGTATATTGATACAAAGTTGAGATTAATTTTGTTACTGTACATACATTTCTACTCTTGTTGAAGGTATTATAGCTATATAGCTCATCTAACAATGTAATGAAAATTGCTAGTTCTTAAAAGTCATTATTACCAACTAATTAGGATATAAAAATTCAAGTTATTAGTCATTAAAATCAAACTTATAGTCATAATAGGTATGTTTTCAAGGTTAAAGAGATATATTTTAGATAGACAGGTTGTCTTCAAACACTTTAGAGCTCTACAGAACATAAGTTCTTTTTATTTTTATGGCAGCACCTATCTACTTCAGAGAAGATGATAGGCACTGAAGAAACTCCGTATGGAGTTGATCTTTGTGGCAAAAGTTAGCAACTGGGCAAGTGCTCTTGCTTTGACTGCTAACAGTATTATGTCCAAATTGGACAAGGAAGACACACAAGAAAGGACTGCCAAACCTTGCCAAAACAAGGTGGGAAGGTCTTTAAGAATATCCTTCTTCACACGTAAATCTGTCACATATGCCAGGCCTGTAGGCTGAAAATGGGTGCCTCAATGTTTCAGAGAAAACTTGGGTAACTGTCCAGGCAGCCAGCTGTTTGGCATTTCTCACATTTTTGGAAGTCACTAACTTGCACCTCCTGCTTACTCAATTAATGTTATTTTCTTCTCGGGTCTCTGATGGAGTTGAAGACTAACCAGTTATAATTTTCCTAGTTATGAATTCAGAAAAAAAGCTCACTAAAAAGGTGTAAAGTATGTAAGACTGAAAGACATCAAAAGACAGTTTTCAGTTGGTAATAAAATTAGATAAAAGGTGAATTAGGTACAATCCTTTGGACTCTCCAAGATAGGATAAATAACGAAGTATTTTCTGATTTTGTCAACTGTCAATGGACTGTACATTATTGATGTAATTATTGCCTGTATATATTGTATATAGTTATTGTACTTATTGCATATAGTTTTTTAATATTTCTCATATTCCTTTTCATTTTTGACAAAAAGGGGATATGTGAAGTCTGCCTGAAGATCAGAGGACAGAGCCAGCCACAGTTAGCCATAGAGGCCAGGGAGTGGTGGCTCACACCTTTAATCCCAACACTTGGGATCTCATGTCTCTGTTCCCAGTACTTGGGAAACACACACACACACACACACACACACACACACACACACACACACACACTCCTTTCATCCCAGAAACCAGGAAGTGATATAGCTGGGTGGAGAAAAACATAGTGTGGGAGGAGGCAGAAGTTCAGCCCTTTGCCTATGATTCCCCCTTCCTTTTTGGCTGAGGACTCAGGCATTCAGTCTGAGGATTCCTGAGGAGTAGCTAGGTCAGAAGCGGCTGTGGCTTGTTCCTCTGTCTCTTTAATCTTTCAGCTTTTCCTCAATTTCTGGCTCCAGGTTTTTATTATAAGACCAATTAGGACTCGTGCAATAGAGGTCTCTCCTGTAGAAGTGTGTGGAGAAAGCAGACAAGAATTTCAGGAGACCCAAAGCAGAAACTCTGGTGCAGGCCAACAAGAGAAGACAAATGAGTGAAGCCAATGAATGGGTTAACTTGCCCCAGCACTTAGTAAGCCTATATATTCATTTATTTATTTGGTTTTCTGAGACAGGGCTTCTCTGTATAGCTTTGGAACCTGTAGACCAGGCTGGCCTGGGACTCAGCGATCTTCGTGCACATACCTCCTGCGTGCTGGGGTTAAATACATGTGGTACCACCCCTCGGCTAGCAAGCCTGTTGTTCACTGCAGCTTTTGTCTTACTCCCCAGTTCACACTCCAAATAACTGATAAAGTTAGCGTAAAAAGAGCATTACATGGGTTAGCAGTGGAGAATCAGAGATTAGCAGCATCAAGTGGGCCTCTGATCTGTCATCTTCCTTCAGGCTCATAGAAATCAGGAATGGGCATGTCTAGAGAGCTTGATGACCTGTGGACAGCATTGAGACCACATTGAGAGGCCTGATTATTCTAGCAGCACCCATCGTGCCCCCCCTGGCTGTGGCTGACTGAACATAGACTCCTCAGAAGTCACATGTAGCTTGAACAAAGCACTTCATCTTTCAGCTCAGTCTTGTTGCTAATAACGGCTCTCCCATGACTTTACCTACTGAATTACTGGTTTTAAAATGTGGCACCAGGCCAAGCAGGGGTGGAGCATATGCCTTTAATCTTTTTGAGTCCAAAGCCAGCCTGGTCTACAAAGCAAGTTCCAGAACAGCCAAGACAGAGAAACTCAGTCTCAAAAAATCAGGAAAAAAAAAAATGTGGTACCAGAATAGTTATGTGATGAGATAACCCACTGTTAACTGTTGGATTTTGTATATATAATCAAGGTTGAATGTGACTTCAAAATAAATTAATTATCCTTTATTTTGTGCAAAATATAGCTCTCAGATCAAAGGGAATAAGAGAATTTATGGGACTGAAGAGATGTCTCAGAGGTTAAGAGCATGGCTGCTCTTTTAGAGGTCCTGAGTTTAAGTCCCAGCAACCACATGGTGGCTCACAGCCATCTGTAATAAGATCTGGTACCCTCTTCTGTATACTGTATACATAATAAATAGATAAATCTCTTTTTAAAAATGAGTTTATTCTGAAGCCAAACATGAGTGATTATGGCACAGGATTCAGATTGCCACCAAGACCATCCATGTTCAACAGTTTCATGAAGACAGTATAGTTACAGAACAAAGACAATCACCAATGAAGACTGCTGGCTACATCGGGTATAGTAAGGCATGGAAATCTGCTATAGGTTTCAGATACTATCCAATGACATTCATTACTTTTGAAATGGTGGAAGCTAAGACTATGCTAAAATATTTCTAATAGTTTCACATGATTGTCACAAGAACGTGAGATCAGATAGAGCTAGAAAATGAATGGCAGGCACTAAGGGTGCTCAAGATAACCCCTAAGATTATTTGGTTCTGAATCTACAACATCCCAACTCTCTACAGTCCTAACATTCTAACCAATCAAGTAACCTTGTAGGATGTTTAACATGAGTGTTTTGTTTGTTTCTGGAAACTTTGTGGTGTTTGCTTTGTTTTGTTTTCTGGCAAATCAGAATCCAGAAAGCAATGAAGTAAACAAGGAATTCAACATATCAGTTCCTGGTCTGAATATGAAAAGGGAAGTAAGCGAGAAAGGATGTGGACAGTTTATATAGACGAAGAACCTTGAGGCTGCTGACCTGGGAGAAGATGGGGATGTGACATATAACAGCAAGGAACTAAACTGTCTGGAGCAGAATGAGTATGAAGGTGAATTCTTCATCAGAGCTCAGACAGGATGGAGGCCCACAGACACCTTAAATTCAGCCCTATACTTCTGACCTGTGGAAACTGAAATAATAATTTGTTATGACAACAGGAAAAATACTGCTCAGAAAAAAACCTATACACACATGTGCATAAACAGACTATTTAAGTATGTGGGTTTTTTTTTTTTTTTTTTAATGTTTAGGTAGAAAGTGTCTGAGGAAGATACCCAGTGTCAATCTCTGGCCACCACATGCATGCACATAGAAACATGCATAAAAAGCAATAGCTGTTTTTCGGTTTCTGTTTGTTCATTTGTTCTTTGGAAACAGTTTCTCTTTGTAGCCCTGGCTGTCCTGGAACTCGCTCTGTAGACCAAGCTGGCCTGAAACTCACAGAGATGCACCTGTCTATCCATGGGATTATAGGCGACCACTACCACAGCCCAGCTTACCAGACTTTTGGAGAGATGAGGACAATAAAGTTTCCATTGATAAACAGTATCATGTAACTTAATAAAAAAAAAAAAATATCTGCCAGGCAGTGAAACACAGAGAAACTTTGCCCTAAAAACAAAACAAACAAACAAAAAGAACATTTGTGGGGCTGGAGAGACTGTGCGGCAGTTAAGGGCACTGGCTGCTCTTGAAGAGGACCTGGATTTGGTCCCCAGCTCCCACTGTGAGAAGACTGACCTACTTAAGCACCAGGCACACTTTGCAATACATACCCTCAGGCTAAACACTTTACCACATACACTGAAACTTTTTTAAAAAAGAACATTTGTGGTTTCCTTATTTCTATATATGCCAATTAGGATGGTGAAAAGCACATACTGCTCTTTCAGGGGACCAGAATTCAGTTACCAGCATCCACATCAGATAGGTCATAACAACTTAAAAGACCAGCTCAGAGGACTTGACACCTCTTCTGGCCTCCACAAATGCCTGTAATCATATGCGCACACCCACAGAGAAATACACACAGACATGCAATTTAAAAGTCTTTCTTTTAAAAAGCCTTATTCTTTTAATAGGTCCAATTAGCGACTTTCAGATTCAAAACCAATCTTCTATTTCTGAAAAAAGTCTTGGTTGGAATTGATATATTTCATGTTTATACACTAAAATCCTTATGTTTATGACACATTAAGAACCTTTTATATCTATGTTCATGTAAATTTTTGGTAATGACATTGTCTGGTTTTATTGTCAGGTTTATTTTGGTATCCTGGTTTATTGACACAGACCTAGAGACATATTTGGGAAGAAGAAATATTGAGAAAATGACTCCATTAGATTGGTCTGTAGACAAGTCTCTGGGGGCATTTTCTTAGTCAGAGGTTAATGTAGAAGGGTCAAGTTCATTCTGAGTGGTGTGCCTCTGAGCAGGTAGTCCTGAGGCGAGGGAAGCCTTAGCATTTTTCCGTGACTTCTGCTTCAGTTTCTGCCCTGACTTCCCTTGGTGATGAGATGACCTGAGAGTTGAAAGATAAAATAAGGCCTTTCCTCACTGCTGCTTTTAGGCATGGTGCTTCACCAAATAAACAGACACTCTAATAAAGACACTTGGACTCCCTCAACTTTCTTTAGTGTTTTCGTAAAATCAACGTTATTTCTGAGTATTTAATAAAATTAACTTTAAGAATGGGTCTGCTGCTGGGTGGTGGTGGTGCAAACTTTAATCTCATTAATCTGGAGGCAGAGGTAGGTGGATCTCTGAATTCAAGACCAGCCTGATTACAGAAGGAGTTCCAAGACAGCCAGGGCTACAAGGAAAAACCTGTCTCAAAAACAGAGGGGAAAAAAAATGGGTCTGGTGTTTCGTTGGGAAGTTTTCTGTGATCTCAATACTAAATGTAGAACCATGATAGGATCTTATTAAAAACTTTTTTTGGCTGATCAGTTTCCTGCCTCAGTTCCCAATTCAGTCTCCAGTCTACTCTTTGATGACATCCAGAATTCCTCAAAGATAATCCCTGCTCTGCAATGACACTAAGGTTTTCTCAGTAGAGGACACTGGAGCAACACTGAAGGCCAGTGCTATTAACATTAGGACATCCCATAGAGCACTCCCCATTCATGCATCTCGCATGAGTGGTCATTTGTGAACACTTCCCCTACTAAGAATTTCCAGTACTCTTTCTCAATGCAAAAACCACTGTCTTGAAATCATCTGCTCTCCTCCTCTACCTTCCAAAGACCTGCTGAGAACCTTGGTGCCCATTTCCCCAGCAGGCTGCATATTTCACCTGTGGTCTGGAGAATGGCTCTTTGCTTGTTTTAGGCCTGAACCAACAATTTTTGCCTGCTAGGCTGAGTATAGTGTTTTCAATGAGGTCTGAACTCCAGCTTTGAGAAGTGGCCTCTTTCCAAGTCTGTACTTAGCAACCCTTCCCTGAACCACAGCATCCACTTCAAGGTTGCTTTTCAGCTTTCTGGCTTGCTCTATGGCTTTTCTTGCCTCTTATATAAGCCAATCTCATCCAATCGCCTACTGTGAGATGTCCTGCAGAGGCTCTCTGGTAAGACACTGGCAGACTGGGCTCCAATAAACAGCCAGCAAAAGTCTAAGGCTTTCATTACAGGAGTGACATTGGAAGCTTTTCCTTCCACATAGGAGCAGTTAGATGTTGACGATGTCAATTAACTTTTGGACTGCAGTTTCTGACTCATAGGATCCACTTAAGTCACATTCAACTTCTTGACTACTGAATCTGAGATAATTAAATACTGATGTTTGTGGGGCAATTTATATGACAACAGAAAACTAATACAGGGAAATGCTAATTTACTTTTTCATTTGTGTATCCATTTTCACAAATTCAATTTTTAAAAAATTTATTTTTATATTAATATATATATATATATATATGTTAACCTGCATGTGTGTCTGTATAGCATGAGTGCCTGGTGCCCATAAAGCCCGGAAGCCAGTTTATTTACTCAATTATTTCAGAAATAAAAACTATATCCACACAAAAGCATTTATACAAATGTTCGTAGCAGCTTTATTTGTAAATAGAAATTTGAAACAACTCAAATGACTTTTAATGGATGGTTAAACAAACCATGGTGTATCTATACCATGGCATATTACTCAGCAATATAAGGGAACAAATTATTAATACATGCAAAAACTTGGATGAAGTTCAAGGTAATTGTGCTGAATCCAGTTTCTTAAAAAGCCAATTTCAAAGGGTTACAGATGGTATAGTTTCACTTATATAACATTGTCACCATGACAAAATTACAGAGATGCAGAACGGATTAATGGCTGCCAGGGTTCAGAGTATGGTAAGAAAAATTATGTGAATATAAAGGGCAAAAAGAAGGAATGAGAAGAGTTGTTATCTTAGCAATGGCCTTTCCACAAACTTACACTTGAGAAAACCGCATCAGAACCACCCATACACCCGCTTTGTGAGTGGCCATATATACAGGTGAATACACAGGACGCTGAAGGGGGTAGTAAATAAGGTCTATGGATTATCTATGATGTCAGTTTTCTGGTTCTGATATTGTACTAATACCAAGATATTACCATGGGACAAACCATATGAAGGGATCAGGTCTGTACTTCCTGAAACTTCCTATGAATCTATAACTATTTCAAAATACAGTTTACTTCTGCTGATCTCCATTCTCTTGGACTTAGATGTCTATTTTAACACACACCTTTTCTCAATCTCCATCTGATCCTTTATTGAGGTTTGAGAAAATCTTTAAAGACCTAGTCATGAAGCTATCCCTGAGCTACTCTGTTAACCATGTTATTTCAACAGGGATTAAACTATAAATTTCTATAAAATTTTATTTCTTCCAAGAAATTCTTCCTTTCTCTGTTGGGTGTAAAGGTGTATACCTGTGATCTTAACACTTGGGATTGTGAGTTCAAAGCCAACAAAGCCAAATGGGCTACACAAAATCCTACCCCTGTAGTAACTGATTTCCTCTGCCTGATTCATCTTCATGACTTTTCTTCTTGTATTTTCCTATACTCCAGTCACTCTGACAATTATGTGTTTTCAGCAAAAACGGAGTTGTTAATCTTAAACACACTGCAATCCCCTAGTAGTAACAGACGCCCAATGCACACTTTGCACAGCAAATGGGTCAGTCAGTCTCCTCAGTCATCTTCAAGTTCATCCTTTTCCTCCATCCCCGCATGGCCATGTAGTCTACACTGACAGTACTGACCTGGCCTCTTTACTGGTCTATCTTCAGCTTTTTTTTTTTATATCACTGCCAAAGTATCTTTTCTAAAATCTCAAATCATTCAGCATATGTAACTTTTCTCTTATGATCTCTTTAGTATGGTATTCAATGTCTATTTCCTTCTTCTAGGTGTAAACTTGGGCAAATTCTCAAAAGTGTCTCTATTCCCTTTCCTGTCTGGAAACGGTGACGATAATCTACATTGCAACTCTGTCTGGAACATGCTGAGTGCTCTGAGAACTGGCTGTTTTATTATTACTCAGGGAAGTCCCATTTCTTAATCACACTCTCCACTTAGGTGGAAATGAATCCAACTTCTATCACCATTACCTTTCTGCGGCAGAACTCTGACTATTACTTTCTGGTTATGAGATCTTGGCAAATTACATAACCTCTCAAATATAAGAGGATTAAAATACAAACTAGAGATAAAGAGTAGGGGGTCATGAAGGAAATCTGTTACTGGGAAAATGTCATGTAGGATTTCAAGTCTAGCCAGAGGCTGTCTCACCAAGAAGCACCCCCTCTTGCTCAACACAACTACAACAGGCCCCTCTGTATATAGCTTCCTGAGCTATTCAACTTGGTGTTTCCCATTTCTACACTATAAGCTTCTAGGGAATGGGCTCATTTCATTGACCTATAGTCTTAAAGACTAGCACAGACAGGGGCTTATAACACATAAGCTAAGCTGGGTGAATAAATAAAGGAACCCAGGGTCAATGACAAAGGTGCAGATTTCTGAGGCCTACAGAACGATTCTCATACTTTCCTAACACACGCCTTTGTCCTAGCTGTACATCTGTCCTATTATCTCCCAAAGCTGTTAACTCACTATTATTTTTTTTCACCAACTTCCATTTAAAAAGTGCTCTATCTTGAATGAAATGTCAGACAGAATTAAGAAATATTTAATCTCCTTGGTCTATTTACTTCCCAATGATATACCAATGAAGTAGGTGATCAATCCTTTAAATCCCTACTTAAAGAGTGTCTTTCCAGCTTTATTAAGATATATCAAAAAAATCAAGACAACTAAAATATACCATAATCTTAACATTGACACTAAGCAAACAACTTTTAAGGTGGACAAATAATTTTATTTTGTGCATGCAAATACATGTCAAGTACTGCAAACTTTTTCCATCAATTTTCTCTCAAACACTGAAAATCATGATGCTCTATTTTGTGAACAGCCAAAGCTAATACCTCTTCACTTCAGTGCTACAGCAAAAACACACAGAATTCACTCTTTGCTATTCACTATCATCACAACCCTCATTGCTCCATGTCTGCCCTCCCCCCATATACAGGCCTTAGAAGTCCTAGCCTTCCCCCTATTTAATCCTATTCCTATAGCACAAAGGGAAACATTACAATTTGGAAATTCAAATTGAAATAAATGGAATAGAATTTATTCCCATATATATTCCCCATTTCATTGTACAGAATTATTTTATAGTTTTAAATAGAAGCTGAGTATATGCCTTAAAAATGAGCATTAAATCCATCTTAGAGATGGTGCTTGCTTTTTACATGATGGGTGTACACCATCTTTAATTTCATTTACATTTCAATCGAACAATAGATTTGCAAAGAAAATGTCTAATACAGACGTAAAAATATTCACACTAAGCTTCACAATCGGTTGTACAATTGACAAACAGGCCTCTTTTCCCAAACTTTCCAGCTAAGCAAATGTATAAAATGTAATCAATGCACCAAGAAAAACATTTTCTCTTTCACTTCCAGGGAAAAGAATATGCAATAAACAGTATAAATGCAGACGGCAGTTGCTGCAAGCTAACCACGATACTCCCAAGTGGCTGTACAGTGGGTATGTGCAGTACAAATAAAAGCCACATGTGTTGTATCACAACTACAGTATAATTGTTTGCCCAGCTAAGAGAATACATGCACTTCCATGCCGTGGGTTATAAGTGAGGCCTAATTCTTGACAGGTTGATGGAATATGTGCAAATGATCTTGGCTTTAGGCAGTACTAAGTGCAGCCAGTGTCTGTTTTCCACTGGTTTTTGGGGATATTTTTAAATTTTTATATGAGAAAAAAATTGCCAGTTTCAGACTTGGGGGAATAACTCCCCTTAGAGTAAAAATAAGTCTCCACTCAAATGTGGGGTCTTCTGACCTGTGGTTTGACTCCATGTACTCCCATGCCAGCAAAGGGATAAAGAAACAGCTAGTGTAGAGGAGTTACAGTAAGTGATCCCATCAGTACTCTTGATTCACTAAAACATAAGAAAAGTTCTACAACACTAATACATAGCTTGCAATGCAACTTTTCTCTTTAATGATTAGTTACCAATATTGGTGACAGTCTGCTCAGAAAATGACTCAAAGAAATAAGTGAAGAAATACTAAGAATCACAGCTGAAATCATACTGAATCTGATTGTTACAAGTTCCAATCCTGGCTAAAAAGACAACATGGAGTGTATCACATCTTGTAGGGTAGATGATTTTTAAACATTGTTTTTAAAAGGTTAAGTAATTCCCTTCAAAAGTCCTACAAATCACTGCATTCTGTAATCTTCTGTAAATAAAGTCAGGATGTGCTCTGTAACTCAGCATCAACTTGAAATCTGGGTTAAAGTGACTAGGATCCATACAAATGGAAAATTTTGTTTTTTGTGCGAGAGGTTTCATTTAATTCTCTTACTAAATTTACAAAGCTATGAAAGGAGAGAATCAATGCCATGGGCCTAAGGATCTACCTTTTAATAAAAATTTCAATGTACAACTGACCCACATATACTGGTTCGTTGCATGGCAATGAAATAAGTCATGGTAGCAAAAGGCAAGAGAATCTGATTTGATTAGGTACCAACTAGGAGGAATACACATAGAACTCTTAGAATTCATAAAATGAAATGACCCCACACAAGACTAAAGATCTTATATTCACAGCATCTTAATGCGGCACACTGACTAGGAACTGGACTTAGAAACTGGGAAGGAAAAAAAAGGAAACCCACACCATTTTCCTGCTTTTCAGTCAGATTGTTCCCCCCCCCCACCCCCCCGATTTTACCCATAGGCAAAACATGCAATTTAGATATCAACATTACAAATTCTCTCTTCTATTGCACTGTAGCCTCTGATCCTAAATGTGTTCATCGTAATGTCTTGGTAAAGGTTCAAAGTGATGATTGCACCCAATTTTAAAAAAGCATTTTCTAGGTCTGTTTGTATTACTTTCCTCTATTACATCACTAGGTACCATTTTGAAGAAAGGTCAGATGAACTGTTCTTTCTTCTGAAGTGGCAAAGATTCGATGGCTTTATTTCATATTAAACCCACCAAAACAGACAGCAGGTTATCACCACATGACAGATGCAATACAGAATAATGTCAACACAGAAACAATTCCTATGTTAGGGAGAAAGAGTATAAATTTAAGAATAGGAAATTATTATTTTATGGGATCATCTGCTGCAAGACAAGCATTATTTTACTGTTTGAGACATACCAATAAGCTTGGCAGGTACATAGACTAATGCGAATGTAATTTACTGAACAAGTAGGCAAACACCTAAGCATCCCAACCCCCTCTGCAGAGCACAACCACGCTTCAAAATTTCAATTTTAAAATTAAAAAGATAAGGTTAAATACACAAGATCAATTTATGTAGTATATAATCACCCTCAGAAAGTGCTGAAGATGTTTGTGTAGTTCTGTTGCACAGAGGGTTCTTTCCCTGAGGGCACATAAGGAGCTCTCAACTGTTAATATGTCTCTATTTTGTAACAAAATAGCAATTTTAAAATCTCAAAAAAAAATACATTACTTCAACATGGAAGATCTCACTATTAAATACCCATGAAATAGACAGACTGGTTTACATAACCTTTTGGAATTACAAACAGAAAGAAAAAAAGAGAGAAAAAAACCCACTGGAAGCATTTCACATGTAATGAGCTCATATTCATAGAATGGTTCTGATATAAATTATATAACAATCATGTTCCTGTAATATCCTAGGCTAATTTATAATGTCAGAAATAAGTTAATGTAACATGGTTTAAAACTCTTGTTCCTATTCATTTCAGGTTACAGAGTGAAATAAATAAAATGTCTTTGTAGGGATGGGGAGCACTGGCCATTGCAAAAGGTACAGTACTAACCAAAGGAAACTAAGTCAAGGCTACTGTGCTGTTATGGTACAAACAAACATCTTCATACACTTAAGTATTAAATAAATGTGTAAGATCTTCCATACTGACACCAGAATATCAAAACTACCCCTTTGTTTCTCAGGTATTATTTACAACTTATCAGTCACCTTATGAGCATGTTCATTAAGACAGTTATCAAACACCAGTATTAACTCATTCCAATCAAGAAATTTCAGGGAAATGTTAACCCTCCCACCCCTGGAAATGTGCACAAAACTTTTATCAAAATCTTATCTGGTACAATGCTGTGGTTTTTTGTAAAATAACTAAATAGCTCGGACGACCAATAACATGATCCTGTTTAAGCATCTTGCTAGCAGGAGAAGCCCTTACATACAGTACACCTGGTGAAAGATCAGCTTGGCTTAAAATATTCCAGTACAATTTTCAGAGTAAACAACTTCACAGAAGTTAATTAAAAAATAATAAAAGTCAAACTAATCTTAAAGAAATGGAGATAGAACAAAAACATAAACAAACTATATAGGTAAGATCACCACCAGAAGAAATGCCCAGTTTTTGTTTTCAAATGTTGACTGAAATTCAAGCTTCAATAAAATACCACCCACAAATCTGAGACATGGCTGGTTGAACATAATGCATACTTTCAGATGTCAAGTGAAAATTTCAGTCACATTATGGCAAGGCAGAAATTATTCATGTTTTTAAGTATGGGTAAATGTTAGCCAATATTCTACTACTACATGGTTCAAAGTCTTATCAACTTAACAGAGTCAGAAAACAAGGAAAATTAACCCAACATGAAGTTAACAGTAAACAATATCTAACTAAAACAATGCAATGAACACCCAAATTAATTTCTTTAAATTAAAGACCCAGCAATACCGTCTTGTTAGTCAGTGCAAACGCTACATACAGGGTTTTCTGAAGAAAGCTGAAAGCACCTGATTCTTTTGCCAAGTCATCAGATTCAATAATGTACAGGCTTAAATCTGCATTTTAAAAAATTGCCATTACATTAGTGCATAATTTATCAAAATTGTAAAAATGATTCTGCATAACTTAGGAGAATTTAATATCTAGTACATCAGCTGAAAGACTTAGGCACTTGGTTATATTTTTAATTAATTACTTCAACAAGTAGCCTGTGTATAAATATTAACAAAGCAGAAACTATTCTTGAAAAATGGAAAATTAAAAATCAAATGCTACAGATAAAAGCACTGCACCACACGTCTACATATAATGCAGTAAAGAAAGCTATTATATAACCCTGTAAAACTCTATGGTAAGAACATCTAACTCCACTCTTCAAAAACAGAAAAGAAAAGAAAAAAAAAAAAAGGAAAAGAAAATTCCATGCAAAGTCTAGTAAAAAAGATAAAGCAGCTGGAATGAGATGAAAATTTCTCTCAGTGAAACATAAAATAGAAATAAATTAATTACTCTACTTTCACTAGATGTATCATTGTAGGATCCTGCTAGTTTAATAACTGAGTTGTTAATTTACTGTAGAAGCCATTTAAAATAGGAAATGGCTCAGTTACTGCACCGGATTGCTACAAACTCATAAAAAGCTGCTTGAAGCTTAAGTTAAATGTCCAAATTCCAATAATTTCTGGAAAGTGAACATTACCCTAGTAAAGTAAATTTTCTTTTTTTTTCATAATGCTAATGCAAGAGGGCTTGAAGTATCAAAGAGTCCACAGGAAATGGATGCCCCCAGTAATATCTTTTTTTTAAAAAAAATATACATTATATAATATATATTATATATATAAAAAGCTAGTGTAAATGCTTCCATGGTGTGGTCACAAATTTGAAAGATGAGCCTCCTTTCAGCTGTTAACCATCTTCCCATTTGCGATAGGTTTTAAAAAGTCGTCTTTATCTTCAGACATAGCATGAGTTTTCAGAATGAGGTTGCCAACACTGACAGATGTGGTGATGGGGAGGCAGCCTGCACTGCTAATAGACACTGGGAGTGGCTGGCTAAAGCAAGATGTTACCGGCAGAATTGTTTTTTGCTCCTCCCTGAGAGAAAATAAATGATAATGAAAGCAAATTAACTTTATGTGCAAATATTTAAGAGTAACCATATGTGCTCTCCAAAAGCTATTTCAAACTCTAAAAGCCCAGAGATAAAGCTATCTTCTTAATCAAGAAAAGTATTAAATGGGAATTGGTGAGATGGTTCAGTAGATAAGAACACTAGCTGTGCTTCAAGAGGACCTGGGTTCAACTCCCAGCACCCAAAATGAGAGCTCACAACTTCTGTAACTCCAATCCCAGGAGATATAATGCCTGCTCTGGTCTCTGCAGGAACAAGGCTTGCACAAGGTGCTCAGACGTACATGCAATGCAGGCAATACACCCAGACACATAAATATTAATAAATAAAAAATAAAAGGTCCTATTTTCCAAGTTTATGCTAACAATTAAGATATTAATTAGATGACATATAAATTATCAAGCCTAAGAGTAGACCCAAATCTTTGGCAGTAATTAAACAAAATGGCCATATAATAGTCAAGAAAATCCTAACACGATCCCCTCTCCCCCTAAGACAGGGTTTCTCTGTATAACAGCCCTAGCTGTCTCAATTTGTAGACCAGGTTGGCCTTGAACTCAGAGCTCTGCCTGTCTGCCTCTGCCTCCTGAGTGCTGGGATTAAAGGTGTGCACCGATAACACACAGTTTATAACATGATTCTTAAAAGAAAAAATATTTAACACAGTTTTCGTTTGCTTTAGATTTTGACTTTTTTTTGATTTATATGTGTATAGGTGTTTTGCTTTCTATGTATTTATGTGCACCACATGTGTTCAACCCTTGGAGATCCCAAAAGGGGGTTGGAAGCCCTGGAACAGGAAATACGGATGTTGTTAGCCACCACGTGGATGCTGGGCACCAAATCTGGGTTCTCTGCAAGAGCATCAAGTGTTCTTAACTGCTGAGCCTCTCAACAGCCCTGGGTTGTTTGTTTTTGATTTTTGTTGTTGTTGTTTTTTTGAGTTAGGGTTTTGCTATGGATTCCATGACAGCCTAGAACATCTAAGTAGCAGGTTTTGCCTCTGCCTCACAAGTGTTGAAGTTACAGCTGTCTTAATCAGGGACTTAACTTTCCATCTACAGGTTTGGCCAAATTAAATAAGTATAATCTGATAAATAGTTAATTTTGGGGTTATTAAAATAAACTGCTTTTTAAGTTCAAATTTTCCTAAATAAGAATGACCAAATCAATTACTTCATTTACGCCCAATGCCCCCTGCTTATGAAGGGTCTAACACTCACAGAGTCACATGGTCTTCACCTAAACTCTGTCTCTTCTGCTTCACTGGGTCCTTCTGCTGCTGCTGGCCAGGATGGCCATTTTCCACTGCTGTTCCATTCAACAACTGATCATTTTGAGAACTGATACCAAGTTGTATGTCTAGGATTTCCTAAGAAAATAAAATGTTAATCTTTCAATATGAGAGTATTTTATGTTTTAATATACAACAGGAAAAGACATCTAATTATCTGATTGTAGCACTTACTTCAATTTGTGCACTTTGTCCATCAGGCTCATCAGTATCAAGTGCTGAAAGTTCTAACTCAATATCTCTATCGGGCTTCGTATCAGCTGTGTCTTCTGTATAGTCACTCTGTAAACAGAAAAGTCTTAATTTTATACCTGTAGAACCTGGGGTCTCCTTTAAATTCAAATGGGAAGCCTAATGATTTAGTTAAAGAATTAGTTCAGAAGTCTGAGTCTATTATTTCTACTCTAAGTTTTAAAAAGTAATCAACCATTCATCTGAAAAACGCACTAAGTAATAGTATATTCCAACACCCAGCCACAGGAAAGCAAGGACATTGACAAGAAGCTGAGACATTGTTTCCTTAGCCATTGTAGAACTATTTTAAGGTGTGTTACTTTTGTTTATGTTGCACTTGTTTAACTCTGTGAAGCTGTGTCACTGTGTCTGTCTAAACGTCTACTAAGGAACAGAATGGCCAACAGCAAGAAGAAGAAAGACAGGCGGGGCTGACAGACAGAGAGAAATAGGAGAAATCTGGGAGGAGAGGAAGAAGGAAGTAGCCAGAGAAAGAGGAAGACTGCAGGGCCAGCCACCCAGCTATACAGTAAGCCACACAGTAAGAAACAAACACATGTATATAGAAATAGAAAAGGAAAAGCCATGAGGCAAAAGGCAGATGGAATAATTTAAGGTAAGAAAAGCGGCAAGAAAGAAGCCAAGGGAAGACTGGGCATTTATAAGTAATAAGCCTCCCTCCCTGAGTGACTTATTTGGCAGCTGGGTAGCAGGCCCCCCAAAGGGTAAACACAACACTAACCTCCCCATTTCTCAGTTCAATTTCCTTGCTTAGAAGATTTAAAGTGAGGTGACGGCCTTCATCCAGGGAATTCCATTTCTGCTGCATGGCCAGAGCATTAGCTTCCCTTTGAAGAAGTAATGAGTTACTCTTGGCCTCCATGAAGAGAAAGGAAAACATAAACTTAGCTTTCAATTATTATTTTACTTTTTTAAAAATCAAAGCTAAGTAAATAGAGCCTACCTGCTGAAGTTCAATGCTCAAAAGGTCTCCAGTACTAGAATGCTTTCTATGACCAGATAAATCAGTGACAATGAATCTGTCCCTTTAAAAAGAAGTGTTTATTACAGTTAAAGTGAGATATAAAGCAACTAAAGCATTAATGACTATAAGTTCTTTGTAACTGTCAACACTGAATGTGTTTTAGTCATTATTCCAAGTATAAATGTTTCAGACATGTGTTTTATACACCTCAAATGAGGTCTCTATCTACAGTGGCTTACTTCATGGACAACCTGTAGGACAAAAACAAAACAAAAAGGACAACCTTTTTTTGTTTTTCAAGATAGGGTTTCTTGTCTCTGTTCTAGAACTCACTTTGTAGAACAGGCTGGCCTTGAACTCATAGAAGATCTGCCTGCCTCTGCCTTCTGAGTGCTGGGATTAAAGGCATGTGCTGTCATTGCTCATCTGGTTTTATACTTTAAGGTGTATGTAGTTTGAAAGAAAAGCATCTTAAAGAAATGAGAGTAGTTACCGCTCAATATAGTGTGCTGATGATGTGGCCTCACTGCCATATGAACTCCACCTTGAATCAACAGCATTGACATAGGGGACATAATCTGTAGGAAACAAAAAGAAATAATTATTTAAAAAGCAGAAAATAAACCAGACAAGGTGTTGCACATCTCAAACCCCATCCTTAGGAGGCTGAGGCAGGAGGACTACCTCAAGTTTGAGGATATCTCTGATACTGGTTGAGTTCCTGTCTCAAAAAATAAAGTAAAATAAAATAAAAATAAAGAGATAAAAAAAATTTAAAAATCACTATTAGGTATGAATATACTTTTTAAATGGCTGTGTATTTTTCTCACTAGCCAAAAGTTTTGGTTAAACCACTTCATTCTCAGTTTAATATAGTAACTAAGCGGAATATTTTCCTATCTCACAGGTTAGACATAAAAGTACATGGTACAAGGTTCTTTGATATTACTAAAATGGTCACCTGATACACTGATGGGCTTAGTTGCACTTCCTTGGGAAGCAGTGGCCTGGACGGGATCTGTTGTATGGTAACCTGTTCTGGAGGATCGGGAAATTGCACCCCATTTTGAGATAATGGGTCCATCACTAAAGGGAATAATTGGGTCTTCTTCTTTTGTCCTTCTCTGAGTTTCAAATAAATGAACTCTTCTCTTAACATCCCCACTGTCCAGGTCCTGCACAAACCAAAAAATATCAATGAAAGAACAAGTTGCTGGCAATTACTTTTGCTAATGATAAAATATGTTCTTAAAATGACACATAACTAGGTTTTTCTAGTCAATTTTACACCAGCTATGGATCTCAATGGTATGTAACAACCATATTAAACTACCAAACTATGGTTAAATAATTGAAACATCCCATGAAATTTGTTTTACTTTGTAAAAATATTACCCTGCTATAACTATAACAGATTGTTATACAGCCAGAATAGGAAAGACTAAAGTCTTCATCTTAAAACTTGAGTCACTATCTTCTCTACCTCCACAGTCCCCTTTTCCCAAATCAAGCAAAATCATACCATTATCACAGCGTTTGAATTAGCAATTACATCTTTGGGCTCTGAATCAACAGCATTTATACATGAGCCTATGGTGCCACAGGACCAGGGAGAATAATGGGAAAGATGGTCCTCCTCAAATTTCGTTCCACTCACAGTCTCAGAGAACTGGTTAAAAAAAGGGAAAGGGCAAATTAGTATGAAACCTACCTTTACAAGCTTGTAACTAATATAGAATAACTATTACACAATTAAAGGATTAAACTCTTTCCATAAGTAATGTAACAGTTGGGCATGCTGGCTAACTTCCATAATAACTATCGCTTAAGGCAGCACTACATGGAGTTCAAGTTCAACTTGAGCTATATACTGAGCTCCACAGCAGCCTGGCTGTGTGGAGCAGAATCTTCTCTTAAAAGGAATAAAACCACCAAATAAATCAACTGTGAGCAAAATATTCATGTAATAGAAAATAGCACACTTTCTTCTCCTTTGTTTTGCAAGTTATCTATTCTATACCCTTTTCACTTTTGTCCTATTAAATGATCTTTAAATGTTTTTAAAAATATTTAAATTTAATTAATTTATTTATTTCGTGAGCATGTACACAGGTGCCATGATGTATGAGTGGAAGCCAGAGGACAACTTGTAAGAGTTGGTTCTTTCCCTCCATCATGTGGGTCCCAGAAATCCAATTGAAGGTATCGGGTTCTAGAGCAAGCACCCCTACCTACTAAGCCTCAGACCTTTAAGTACTCTTATAAAACTTCTGCAAGAACTATCAAAATCCATTAATAATGACACACTAACATGGTATGTGATGTTAACAAAAAAGGGGGGTATAAAAACATAGATGTAATTCTCTTGAGAAAAGACCACGCAGCAAATAAAGAAACATAGTAAGTTATGCAGTATTAACTACAAAACAGGCAGCTCTGAAGTTAGGAAAGAAAAAGAATAGATGTGAAAGGAAATGTAAGTCACTATAGTAATACTTTCAGGTCACTAAAATTGTAAGAATTCTAAATCTACTTGAGTAAATATAGAGATAGGAAAACTAAGGAACAGAAAAGTTAAACTTGAGTAATACTATTTATCAATACCTAACTTGACTCTCAGAGAAATACTTGATTCTTAAAGTATATTATATAAAAAAAAAAATGAAAATAAGGCCAGGAGGTGTTGGCTCATGCCTTTAATCTCAGCAGTTGGGAGGCAGAGGCCAGCCTGGTCTACGGAGTGAGTTCCAGGACAGCCAGGGCTACACAGAGAAATCCTAGCTATCAGAAAAAAAAAAGACAGACAAACAGAAGAAGGAAGAAAGGGAGGGAGGGAGAGAAGGGAAGAGAGGGGAGGGAAGACAGGAAGGAAGGAAAAGAAGGAAAAGAAGGAAGGAAAGAGGAAGGAAATTATGCCATTCTACAAAAATAACATGCTACCAATCATTGTGAAGCTGTTTGTTTTGAGACAGTCTCAATTTAGTGAGATTAATATAAGTAAGCTAAAATGTAGTGTTTATGAAATATTCCTGAATAGAAATATTTATCTAACTTAGGTATATAACTCACATGTGCACATCTAGCACTAGGAAGGCTGACTCAGGAGCCCAGTCCTGGGCTACCTAGTGAAACACTGTCTCAACAAACAAAATTAGGGGGTGGAAAAATAGTTGAGCAATTGAGTTTTGCTGATACTCCAGAGAACCTAAGTTTGGTTCCCAGTATCCACACTGAGCAGCTAATAACCTCCTTTAAGTCCTGTTCTGGGGAATCTAATGCCCTCTTCTGGCCTTTATGGGCATTTGTACACACAGCATATACTCGGACATGACAGGCAGACAGAAAGACAGATAGATACACACAGACAGACACAGACACAAACACATACACACACAGATTTTTAAAAAATAAATAAAAAACAAAACAAGACAAAACCTAACAAATTTAATTAAAAATAAATGTGCATGTATAACTATGACTATGCCAAAATAATCCAGTGGCAAGAAGTACAAATGAAACAAATTTGCCAAGTTGACAATTATGAAAATGATATAATTATATGCAATTATTGTGGGTCTTTATGTTGTTTGTATGTCTGAAACTTTTCATAAGTGACTTAAAAACTGAGTTTGTTTGTTTGTATCAAAAACACTGAGGGTGAGAAATAAATCAAAGAGTATGCAAAAAAAAAATTTCTTGCAAGGTGGTAGTGGTCTGCACCTTTAATCCAGCACTTGATAGGCAGAGGCAGGTGGCTCTCTGTGAGTTTGAGGACAGCCTGGTCTACAGAGCTAGTTCCAAGATAGCCAGTGCTGTTATCTATCTCAAAAAACAAAAAGAAAAAAAATTGTCTCTAAACATGTTTAGAGAAATCACACACACTCACACACACACTCTCTCACACACACACACACACACACCATACAATTAGAAATACAGGTAGAATAGAAATCATCCTGTAGTGGATTTTTTTTTGTAATAACAAAAATAATTAACAAAGATGCAAACAGCAGAAATAATACAGCAGGCACTTCTGCACTTATTGTGAAACAGAAAAAAAAAAAATTAGGATTCAAACTCCAGCTATCTTGCACAAATTCCCTGAGTTATCATATATAAAATGGAGATAATACCTGCCCTTTAAGGTTTTTGTGAGAATTTAGTAAAATAGCATTTTCTAAGTAGTTACTAGGTAAATAGTATGTATAGATTTTATTGTGAAGCATGCATCAATCAGGGGTTAAGGTGAAGCTCAGTGGTATAGGACATCCAAGACTCTGAGTTTGGACCTAGCCCAAGACCCAACAAACAAGAAACATAGCAATAAAATTATCAAGTATTAAGTCTACTGCTGCAAAGCTTTTGAAATCCTGGTAAAGGACTCTTTATGTTGAGAATCTTCTCACCAGCCATAGTTTTTATACAGTGTTTACTAAATTCAACTCCACATAACCACTTAAAATATCTGAAATAGTTAACCCTAGTTTAAAGTCAGCTGTTTGATCACTAATGATTAATGAGTGGTTAAACTCTTTCTTACATCTGTTCGGAAGTCTACACTGAATAGAGGAGAAGGTGGTGTCGGTGACTGTGTTGCCACAGGAAGAGTTGAAGAGACAGGTGCTTTCTGGGAATGATACTGTGCCCACTGATCTGGCTTTCTTCTTATCTGTTCCTCACAACTGGTCTTCAAATGACCACAAGGCTCCTAAGAGAGATAAAAGAAAAAAGATCTTGATCACCTGTAAAGTGGTAATTAACCTAACTATGTTTTGTGCAAATAGGGAAGTGTTTCATATTGTTGGGACACACAGAGATACACAAAGAGCAGTCAAACTCCTTAGCACTCTAGTGCTCTCTTCATATACCCAAGCAAAAGCTTAACGTATGTTTAGCTGATGTCAAGTAAAATGAAGCACTCATTTTTCTACTTGTTCAACATCATTTACCCTTGGTAAAGGCACAGTTGTCCTTGGTTCATTTGGTGGCTGACAAGCCACAGAATAATATCCATCTAATGAGTTGTATCTTTCCCGTAAAGATGTCTGATAGACAGATGAGTGCATCACATCCATTGGAGGTAAAGAATTGCTTCTAATAATGTCATCTCGTTGGTACATTGCTGGGCGCCAAATGCGCCTGCTGTCATACACAGGAGCATACATTCCAGAAGGTACTGGGGGAACTGGTCCATACTGCTGCGGAGGAGGAGGTTGGTAAGGAGAAGAATTCATTCGGTCTCGAGGGGAAAATGTACTGTAATGATCAGCATATGGCATGGAAGCAGGTGGGAGAGAGGACTCTGGAACATTATTGGACCTCACAAAGCGAGGCACACAAGGAGTCACACCAGCTGGTACTGTTGGAGGTGGTGGGTAGTATCCTTGAAAATTAGAAAGAGGAATATACAATGTTAACATTTTAGTAAAAATTAACATTTTATAATGGTTCAAGTCTAAAACAGCCCTGATTGTGGAAAAATATAATCAGTGTTGACCTTTACCTTGATATAGAAACTGCATTATTGTCAAGATATTATACCAATATCAACATTCAACATTGTTAAAACTAGTCCTTAAAATCAAATCATAGAGCTGTTGGCAGATGGCAGACTAATTTCCATTTAATGAATTTTTTCTTTCCTTTTTAAAAAAATTATTTTAGTGTTTTCGAGATAGGGTTTTTCTGTCCCTGGCTGTCCTAGAACTCACCTGGAGCCCTTCACCTCCCTTTCTGCCTCCTAAATGCTTTCAGAATTTGTTAATCATTTTCTTTCCAAACTGTGCAAAAAATAGATGTGGTGGCACTCTCCTTTAATTCCAGCAATCATGAGACAAAAGCAGGTGAATCTGTGAGTTTGAGACCAGTCTGGTCTAAGAGTTTCAGATCAGCCAGGGTTAATTATAAGACTCTGCCTCAAAAATAAATAAATATAAAAAAATCAGGATTGTAGAGATGGCTCAGTGGTTAAGAGCATTTGCTGTTCCTGCAGAGAGGACTTGAGTTCAATTTCTAGCACCCACAGAGCAACACACAACCACTGGTAACCCCAGCTCGACGTATACGTACATGTAGGCAAGAATATATAAGAATCTATAATTGAGTCTTCTTTTAACAAAGGACAAAAACATTGTATTTTATATCATTTCATTGAGGTCATTCATTCTTACAAAAGACAACTATTAGTATCTAGATAGAAGAATGAAATATTCTTATGTCTAGCCACTTATAAAAATTAATACTGTATAGCTTAAAGATTTCTATGTATCACCTAGAACTATAAGCCTATGAAAAGAAATCATAAAAAATGTTTCAAGGTACTAGAACAAGCAAGAATTTTTCTAGAAAAGACCCCAAAAGTACAAAAACAAAGGCAAACCAGGCAAGTAGAACTGTATCAAAAAATAAAACTTCTCAAAGGAAAAAAAAAAAAAAATCAGACTATAGAGGCAACCTACAGAATGGAAGAAAATATCTGCAAGCCACATATGAAAATGCAATAAAAATATTTTGATAAAGCATTTCTAACTAAACATTTGCCAAAAGATACCCAAATAATCAACAAGTATAAAAAAATGTTTAACATCAGTAATATTTTGGAATATACAAATAAAAACCAAAATGAAATTATTACCTTACTCCAGTACAAATGGTTATTATATATATATATATATTTTTTAAAAAAGCTAGGACAGCAATATGGCTCAGTTATTAAGAACACCTACCATGAAGATCAAAGTTTAACATGAGATCATTTCCTAAACTCACATGGTGGAAATAAAGAATCGACTCAAAAATTGGCCTCTGACGACCATATGTGCACTGTAGCACAAATGTTCCCCTTTTACTACCCTTCCACACACAGAAAAGACCAAAGGTACCAACTGCTGGCAAGGATGTATAGCAATAAATCCCTGTATACTATTGATGGGAATGTAGAAAACCTATCTATCTAGGTATATTAACGATGCAAAAGTTATTGTAAATGTCAATACAAGTGAAAATAAATAATAGCCTTTGTTAGTTGGTTTGTCTGTTTTGAGAAAGAGTCTCATCTAGTACAAACTGGCCTTGAACTCACTACGTAGCTAAGGCTGGCTTTGACGTCTTGCTTCTTCCTGCTACTGTCTACCAAGTGCTAGAATTGCTAACTAGAAGCAAAGATTTCTTAGGGCAGGAAGAAAACTTACGGATCACAGAGTGGAATTAATCTGTTAATGTAGACAACCTAGACACTCATTTATTTAGGGTAACAAATACATATATTTGTTTCTTTGTTACTAGAGCTGACTAAAATAACTTACCTGTTTGTGGGTATTGTGGGACTTCAAAAGGTATCTGAGTCCTTGGATCTTGAAAATACTGAATGCTTTCAGAATGCTGAGGATATACTGGAACTCTAGTTAGAAATGGGCTGGATTTGGGAGGCACTGAGCTCAGCTCTGTTCCAAAATTAGAGGGCCCAGTGGAGGTAGCTGCTGCGTTACTTACAGGAGTCTTGGGTGGAGAACCAATTTTACTGGAGAGAAAAATAAACAGCAAAGGATAACTCACTATGATCACTAAGTCTTCCTCAGAGAAATCGCTCATAAAATTGTAAGGCAAAATTATTAACAAAAAACATGTCAGGTATCTTAACAGAAGCAAACATATATGGCAAGAAATTTCACTGCCTCCACACACATAAGCCCATATAGCAACAGTTTTCATGTTCTGATGACTAACAAGATATAAAAATGAACTCCAGGAAATAAAATGGCTTTTCAGTTGCCTTTGACACATTCAAGGATTTTTTTTTTCTTAGAAAAAAAAAAATTAATAAAAGGCAAAAATCAACCTCCCACCCCCCAAAAAATCATGCTCAATAAATTTAAAAAGTAAACAATAAAGTCTATCAGTAAAGTCTTTGGGGGCAAAGGAGATAGAAACAGTAAAAAATAGTTTGATTAGCTAAAGTGTAATCTAAGGAAAACCCATTTTTGTGTATTTTGCTGACTCTGTGACATCTAGAAAACAACAGTCCTAGCTTGAAGCAGGCGCTTGGTAAACATGTGCTGAACAAGTACAATATATCCTAGCACAAAGTGAGCACTTCATATTTGTTGGATGGATGCAATGCCAATTAATTTTTTGTTTTAATACAAAATGATTTTCTTGGTTGAATAAGCCCTAAAGAATATTATCATGACATTCTTGTTCCCTCTGAAAAGCTTTAAAAACTCTGCACATGATGGTGGCACACAACTTGAATTTCAGCACTCAGGAGGCAGAGGCAGGAGGCCTGGTTTACAGTTTGAACTCCAGGACAGTCAAGCCCACACAAAGAATCCCCATCTTTGGAAAAAAAAAAAAAAGTTAAAAAACTGTAAAAAGAACTTTAAATATGTTTAAGGTTTCTTTTCCATCAGGCAGTGGTGGCATACGCCTGTAATCCCAGCACTCAAGAGGCCTCTCACAACACCTCTCCCAAAAGAATTGAGCACACATATTCCTGATTCCAATCACACAGAACCATTCGAAGAGTATCATATAGAATCTATTTCTCTAACACCCAAACTGCACTAGAAGACTCTTAGAGGAAGGAGTTGTATCTACTTTCATTAAGGACATCAGTTGGTCTCACATTTGGCACGTATTAGGTAATCCATATATTTAAAAGAATAGTTTTTTTATATCTTAAATTTTTATTACATCTTATTTACTTGTATGTGCACATGTGCATGTGTACACACATGGAAAAGTCAGAATAACCTGTGCTACATTCTCTCCTTATAACAATGAAGGTGCTGGGGATGGAACACCAGTTGACAGGCGTGGTAGCATGTGCTTTTCCCTTGCAATACATTGTGCTAGCCCTTACAAATACTATTCTTTTTTTACCCAATCACTTATTTTGTATGCTTGTGTGTATCCATTGGCATGCACCTGTCAAACACTACATATGAAGAACAGGAGTAACTTTCCTGAGTCCCTTCTCTCCTTCAACCATATGGTTCAGAGGACTAAACTTAGATCATCAGGTTAGGCAGCAAAAGCCTTTATCAAACTGGGCAGTGGTGTCACAGGCCTTTAATCTCAGCACTTGAGAGGCAGAGACAGGCCAGCCTGGTCTACAGAGGGAGCTCTACGACAGCCAGGGCTGTTAACACAGAGAAACCCCATCTTGAAAAACAAACACAAATGAGTCTTTATAAACACATTGAATCATTTTAGCAGCCCTGTCCATTTCTTAAGCGGTAGAGCTGGTGCCTAAAATATAGAAGGACCCAGGCTTGATTCTCAGACAAAAGGAAAAAGTTAAGAACTCAATAATTCACGGTTTCGAGGTATTTATCAATAGCTTTTGATAAAAGATTTCCAACTATCTAAACAGAAGCCTGCACCTGTTAGCATTCACTTCCTATGTCCATCCTTAGCTCTAGCAGTGACTACTGCACATCTTTCTCTCTCTACAGATTTGCCTATTTTGGACGAAATTCAATTAAGCTGACTGAACTGCAAATGGCATTTTGCACCTGGCTTCTGTCACTATAATTTTTTTTCTTCTCTTTGAAGTGGATATTGAAACAGGGGCCCTGTGCATGTTGGCAAACATGCTACAAATAATCTATACATCCAGGTGGGGGGTGGAGGTGGTTTGACAAGGAAGGTCTTAGTAATTTTTCTAGTCTGGCTTTGAATTTCCTGTGTCCTAGGCTGGCCTTGATCTTTGGATCCTAATAACTCTACCCACTAAATGCTTTAATACAGACTAGTACCACCAGGCCCGGTGTAGGTTATTACTAAGGCTGATTAACATGTAACACATAATAGTACCTTACTGATTTTTCATGGCAGAATATCAGAATCCACTCTATGGATATAATAATTTTGTAATGTCACCTGGCCAAAATGTTCAGTATTCTATTTTCTAAACATGTAGCATAAAGTTTTTATAGCCTCATAACAATCAACTTACTTAACCTTATTTTATGTATTAGACAGTAACATAAATCTAGGGACCAAACCCAGGGCATTGTGTATGCAAGGAAGCACTCACCATTCAGCTATATCTGAATATAAGCACAAATGTTCAGTTCTCTAAGGCTAGCCCTAATATTTTACATATTTACCAATAAACTTATACCATGTTTTCTCCCCCTCAAAACTTTTATACTACATCAGGAATGTGGAATACTCCTATCCTTTAACTAATGTGCTTCATTTGTGTAAATGCTGTGTCCACATCTATAGCACAATGAGTCCTTTAAAAGCAAAGAAGTATATTTTTTAGGCATTTCTAACAGTGCCAGTGACTTGTAATGAAGTAGTCAGTATCTCTGATGTCTTTTCTCAAATACATCCATCATATACTGAACTGTACAAGTTGAAAATATATTTAACTTTTATAGTCTCTATAACATGAAGTCAGTTAAAAGTTTACTGTGTGCCAAGCATGTTTTCTTCCACAATATGCACATACTAGTACTGACAAGCTTAATCAAGAGCAATGAAATTTAAAAATGCTTTACCTTTAATTTTTAAACTTTAAAATATGAGATTCCAAAACTGGAAGTAACTTAAAATTACAAGTTTTAATACCTTTCATGGTTTTTTTTTTTTAAATCCCTTTGTTAAATGAAATCTTATATTTACAGCCAATAACAATAATGGTAGTAAAAATAAAGCAGATATTTACTGAGTGCCTACTAATGTTCAAGTACTGTTCAAAATACTGTACAGCATTAACTAATTTAAGTTTCACCATCAATGCATGAAGTAGTTGACCACTGAGCTACACATCTAGTACACGAAGAAGATATTGTAATTTTATGAATCATTTGAGGTAGATTGATAAAACTAGCATAACATTCAAGGGCAGAAAAAAGTGAGCCATAATATGAGCCCAAAGAGGTTGGTTCCAAAGATTCTGCCCTTAAATATATTACAGAAAATGCAGTGGAAGCTGACTGACATTCAATCTTCTCACCCATTTAGGTTTCTACTTAGCAGCTCTATGAAATTATTATTAAAATTCAAGGAAAAATGGTATGCAAATACTAATTCTGGTCCAACCTCATTAACACAGTTGAAGAAAGCAAAGCCCAAGAGTTAAAGTGACTTTAAGTTTGCCAAGCTACTTAGTTGCTTAGTGAGGATTAAACCTTAAATCTCTGCTGGGTGGTAGTGGTGTACACCTTTAATCCCAGCACTTGGGAGGCAGAGGCAAGTGGATGGCTTAGGAGTTCAAGGCCCACATGGTCTACAGAGCTACAGAGAAACCTTGTCTTAAAAAACAAAAAAAGAAAAAAAAAAGCCTTCAAATTTCTTTGTACTTGAGTGTTTTTGTTACCTATTACATGAATAATTAACTGTACATGCATAAACATTTCAACAACTATTGTACCGCAAGAAGAAAAACTGAGGTCATTTCAAAAAGGAGTAAAGAACCCCATTATTTTTAACCAGTACCTACTTTTCAGATACAGACTCTGCAGAGGGCCCAGCAGTATTCTGGCCATTGGTGCCAACTTTCCCAACTTTCTTCACAGTCTCCAGAGTCCTTAGTGCACTGTCAGTGCTTCGTGGGATTAACTGGGAAACACTGTTTTCTGAATTTGAAATTCCATTTGTACTTGGAACAGTTTTCCCAGATGTTTCAGTACTTCCTATGACAGGAATGCCATTTCCGGCTGTGGTTGGGACAGTGCTGTTTACTCCAACTTTATTCAGAAGAGGAAACGTTCTTACAGTTGCACTCATTTTTTTGTTCCTTAATCGGTACCTGTTTAAAAACAATCAACATATTTGTAATATTGTTCCAAACTTTAAATCTGAAAATACAAAAAAAAAAAAAATACTCAACATGTCACATATTCATGTAACATACATGCAAACACAGGCATATAATTAATATAGCAAACAAAGTACACATGTACCCAAAGCTTTCTGAAGTAGTAGTGTAGCCAAAGTTTTTTGACCTGTCCAGGCCTATAGTCTAGAGGAATCTCTCTTATCTACAGTCCTGCAGTGGCTTATAAAGTAAGTATTTAGAGGATTATAATAATTATAAGCTGTTTTGGTCAATGGCTCAGGCTTATTATTTACTAACTCTTACACTTTAAGTTAACCCGTTATTTTTACTTATGTTTGGCCACATGTCATGGTACCTTTGCTTGCGAGCACATTTGTTTTGTTTTCTCTGAATCTGGCCGGCAACTGTTTTTCTGCTCTTTAGTTTCTCAGAGTTTTTTTAATCTGGTTGCCCCACCTCTACTTTCTGACTAGCTTCTGGCCAATTAGCATTTTATTAAAGCAATATATGCAGTGACACATACTTACAGTGTACAAGAACCTTGTGCCTTGGGTACAAAAGCAGAGGGGGAACTTCTCCCTAATATTTTTTTCTGTGCTCAGTTATTTGGCAATCCTAGAACTAGGATTAAAGGTGTATTTACCACTGCCTGGGTGTTGGGCTTTGAAATCACAGAGATCCAGAGGATCTCTGCCTCCCAAATGCTTAAAGGCATGAGTCACCACTCAGGGCTTGGCTTTGTTCTCTGATACTTAAGGCTATAGTTATTAAATATGTATCACCACAGAGTGGTGTTTTAAATCTTTTATTCTTATGTGGTACTAAAAAAAGGTACCAAGTTCTGAAATAACAGAACAGGAAAGGATTCAAGAGTTGAGCACATTCTCCACTGGTATTAAATTATACAAGCAGAGTGTAATTTTAAAGAAATAATAAAAACCCATACTCACTTTAAACTTTTAAACAAAATATAGAAATTTTATACATAATTTTATATCTAAAGAAAATTTATACATAATTTTATGTCTAAATAAGAGTATTTAGATCACAGATTTTCCTGATATTCATTCATTCATAGAGACTGGATATAATATTGCAACACACAAAGCAATTTGATCTTAGATTTCATATAAAATATTTCTATTTGTATATCAAAAAACTTCATTCTGGGACTGGAGAAATGGCTGAAGGCTTAAGATCACTGGCTGCTTTTTCAAAGGACCCAAGTTTAGTTCCCAGGACCCACACAGGCAGCTCACTCCAGTGCCCTCTTCTGGCCTCTGCAGGGATTGCAGTTATGTGGTATACAGTATACATGCAAGTAAACAGTTACACACCTAAAATCATTAAATTAAAAAAAATCTCATTATTACATAGTCTTAGTCCTTATCCTTACTTCTAACAATTTTCTCTCAGTATATTTATTTCTAAGTGAAATATATTTGGGATCACTATGCTCAAATTTACTCCAACATGGTGATTATGATGAAAATGCTTTTATAATTGTTTCTCCTTTAGTTCTTCAGCATCTATAAACAGCTTTAATTCTGACATTTCTGTATCTCATACAAAGTATTAGAAGAAAAAAAAATTCAATAAAAGATAATGCCCAGAGGTCATAGGTAATGGAGGAATAGAATAAGATAGAAAAAACAAAAAAGCAGAAAGTCAATAATCCTTATAGTGACGAGATCACACAGCACACACACACTGGGTCAGTGCCCAGTGATTACTTCCTGAAGGAGGATGAGGAGACAAGCAAACTACGAAGGGTAAGTTTTCTTCAGAGGTCTTAAATGACCAGTTATTTCTTGCTTTCTAATTTCAAAAGTCAAGTATATATCCTCTCTCTTAAAAATGTATTTCTGAGTGTATGTACAAGTATTGAAGAGTGTGTGTGCTCCTGTCTCAGCTAGGCTGCTAGCAAGCCTGAGCCATAATCGTATCACTTCCAACCCTTCTTGAAGCTGGTTACAGGCAGCTGTGGGGATGTAGCTTGATACACTGGTGCTGAGATCCAAACATTGGTCCCCATTATTGTGGAACAAATGCTTATAACCAATAATCCATTTTTCTATCTCTACAAGTCCATATTCTTAAGGCTGTTCAAACAACAATGAACAAAATTTGATTTGTAAGACTCAGAAAAGAGGAAGAAGTAAAACTGTAACAAAACGTGTTGAGTAAGTTAAGAGAAGGTGTATGCACTGGTTTCCTGGTCACTAAAGGCATGGAATGACAATCTAAATCTCATATTTGAAACAGCCAATTCTTTTTAAATCACCTACAAGCACCTTCAAGTACTGCATCTCATAATATATTGTACTACCAGCCACTACTATCTCCCTTTTAAGTACCTATGACTCACTAGGATGTATAGGGAATGGTCCCCTTACAAAACTTACCTGTCAAAATCCAATTCAATTAATCTGTAACTCTTCACAAACAACTAAATTGGGGTGTGTGTATGCACAATCATATTGTAAAGACCTTCAAAATTTGAGTATTTATTAATATCACTAAGCAATCCAATAATGTGCTTCTTTTCTAACTTTACTTTCTCATCTTTAAGATTCTCTTTCCACAGCTGCCCTAAACCTGACAATACTGCTTCCTTGTTAATAGAAAAAATATGAAACGAAAAAATTATCACTAATTCCACTAATTTCCTGCACCTACAATAGTACATTTTTCACAAGACAAAGAGCAGAGTTGCAGTACCTAAAGTCAATTTGCTGGTGCTCCATGCCTCAAGCGTATCTCATAAACTTCACTTCTGTATTTTTACTTCCCTTTTGCCCTGTAACATCAGGCAGGCGTCTGTTTATCCTCTGATAACTGTTCCTGGACTATCCCATATAAAATGTCTACCTACTAGATATGTTCTATACTTATTTGCTGCATGTCTCTCTATAATCAATATATATTAGTGCCTTGAACATACCAAATATTACAAGACATAGGTTGCTCTGCTTCTAATTTTGTATGGCCAAGAGAACTACAAAGTTCTTTGTCCTAATGCCTGCTCATTTGAAAGTAAAAGATACAATTCAGTAACGTACATTAGAAAACTTGGGAGTCACTTGTTGACCCCCCTTTTTAATTAGTGGCTTCTATTTTTTTTTAAAACTACCTTTTCTTTTTTTCTCTTTATTTATTTTTTTTAGTGTGTATGTTGTACACATGTGCACATGCCTGCAGAAGTCAGATGATGGATGATTTGATGCCCCTGAAGCTGGAGTTACAGTTGGCTGTGACATGGGTGCTGGGAACTGAACTCGAGTTCTTAACTGCTGAGCCACCTCTCCAGCCTTATTTTTTCTTTAGTAACATAGTTAATATAATCATCTTGTTAGCTCCCAATGACCATTTCCATTCCATACTGTTATAATAGTACCAAGACTTATATTTTCAATCTTGCACTAGATCCACTATAGAAGTTGGACTGGCTTCCAGCCACACAGACATTAAAGTAACATTTCTCAAGTCAAAATGAATAAAGATCCATAGTAGCTCCCTACTTGTGACCAGAATATAATTTTTTACTTGTGGCCAATAAATGAACAAAATTGTTTATTTGCATGTTTACTGCTCCTCTTAAGTCATTAAATCACCTCAGTTGATACTGAGCATTTAACAATCTATTGTAAATACTTCTTGAACTGACTCATCTTGGGAGTTTTGTTTTGTTTTTCTGTTTCTCAGTTTGGGGGAGTGTGGTCCCCCCCCCCCCCCCCCCGACAGGATCTCTATGTAGTCTGGCTGGCTTAAAACTTGCTATCTAGACCAGGCTGGCCTTCACTTCACAGAGCTCCACCAGCATCTGCCTCCCAAATGTTAGGATTAAAGGTAGGTGTTACTGCATCAAGCTACAAAGCTGTTTCTTTTCTTCTTCTCCCCACTCCCCCCTCCTTTTTTATATTTTGAGCCAGGGTTTCTGTGTGTGATCCTGGCTGTTCTGGAACTCAAACTCACAGAGGTCCGCCTACCTCCGCCTCCCAAGTGCTGGGATTAAAGGTATTTGCCACCACTGTAGGGCCTACAAGGCTGTTTCTTACAACAGGGACAAAAAGACTATTGGATGTCAACATCTTGTTTGGCCGAACAAAATTGTTAAGACTGGGATGAGTGAGAGACCATGTCTTAAAATATTAAAGCAGAGAGGTGCACATACATATTCAGGGACAATGACCCTCACAAACAAATATATATATATATGCACATAAACATATTACAAACACAAATATCAGTGAGGCAGCAACATATAATTTTAAAAAGGCAATGTGACACAGTAACATTGATTCTTTTCCTAACCCTTTTTTGGTTTTTTAAAGAGCAATACAAAAAATAAGGCTAACTAGAAATATGAAACAAACTGTAGATTATATAGTTCTTCACTGGAAACACCAAATTTACATGTGAGATATTGGCAAGGTACAAAAAGATAAAAGTGAACAACCCAACTGATAAATGATGTCCAATGAAAACACATAGGTAAATGAGTAATTGAGAAAAAGCAAGTTTACAACTATTAGTGATAGTAGCCGTGTAAAGAACATTGACTGCTGATTTCAAATTTCAAGGTTGTAATCTTCCTCAATGCAAGTTTTAAGAGGTGAGACTCCCCCTAAATGATTTGGTTATGAGAGCCAATGTGGGAGGGGCATTTTGTAAAATAAAGTTTTCTCTTCCAAATGACTCCAGTTTCTGTCTTAATGCCATTACCGTGGGAATGGGCTCCTGACAAAAGAGGGGGATTCAGTCCCATTTTCTTTTTTCTTCACTCTTCCACACGTATATTTTTGTCCTTCTACCTTCTATCTAGGACAATGCTATAAGAAGGTTCTTACCAGACATGCCCCTTTATTCTTGGGTTTCCCAATCCATAGAAGAGTAAAGCAAATACATTTTCTACATTATGAACTACCCACTGGGGTTTCTGCTGTAGCAGAAGCAAAGAAACACTCAAAAGTGCTTTGGCAGCATGCTGACAGAAGGAGCCAACACTGCTCTGGCAAGTCAGGGACTAAACACAGAGGGAAGAAAGAAATGTCAACAAAGAGTAAAACAAATGCATTTAGTAGGTTGATGGTTAGTACTGTCAACTTTGCAGAACCTAGAATCACCAAGGAGATAAGCTTCTGGGTCCATTTGTGATAAATTTTCTTTTAATTTTTTTAAAAAAGATTAATTAATTTATTCTGTATACAGTGTTCTGCCTGCAAGCCAGAAAAGGACACCAGATCTCATTATAGATAGTTGTAAGCCACCTCATGTTACTAGGAATTGAATGCAAGACCTCTGGAAGAGTGTTTTTAATCATCACTGAGCCATCTCTTCAGCCCTGTGATAAATTTTCTAAACTTGAGTGGGAAGACACACCCAATTGTAGGGGCATTATCAACACAGTCAGGGTCCAAGACTGAATAAAATGGGGAAGCGAGATTCATTGCTCTCTGCTTCCTGACAGTAGATGCAAAACAGTTGCCTGCCACAATGACTTCCCCATCACGATAAACTGTACCCTCAAACTGTAAGCCAGAGCTAGAACAGTCCCATAAACTGCATCTATTAGTATTTACTTATAGCAACTAGAAAAAAAACATAAAATTGGGACGGTTGGTATGATAATCAAATGGTTTAAAGTTAAAGGCCTTTTAAACTAGTTTGTAAGAAAAATATGGAGAAGTTTGTAACTTTGGTCTAGGAAAGTCCTAGAACACTGTAAACAGAGGTTAACACAGGCCATTTTGGTAGAAATTTAGAAGACCACAATACTGTAAAATATTCTTTTTGTACACTGTGAAGATTTGTCATTCAATAAAAAGCTGAATGGCCAATAGCTAAGCAGAATTTCCTGGCCCAGAGGACACTGGAAAGGAGGGCAGAAACATCAGGGAATGAAAAAAAGCAAGCAGCATGGGCATTACAGCGTCCAGGTAACACAGTCATGTAAAAGGAGTAGATTAAAAGATAATTGGTTAAGTTATAAGAGCTAGTTAGAAACAAGCCTAAGTAAACAGCCAACTTTTCATAATTAATAATAAGTTTCCATGTCTACACCACAATGCTAAGGTAAATTTTAACAATAAAGGCTCAGCTTACAAGGTTTCAGATGGGAATAAGGATTCTACTGATAACTAAGCTGAGATCATGTATGTGATATTCTGGCAAAGATTCTAGCTGTTTCTAGTCTATGCCTGGATTAATTTGTATGAAAGAGGAAAATTTAAAACAGTATAGTATCCAGACCAAAGCATGGCTATTTCTTGATACCGTAAGAAAGCAAAATTGGCAACTGAAAGATTAAAAAAATTGTGTAATTTGCTGAGATAAAGGGTGAATTTAACCTTACAGACAAAGCAACAACATGGTCAGGGAAAGCTGGTACTTTGTAATGGGACAAGAGGGAAGGCCTAAAAATAAGTTTTTACCTATTTAAGTCTTTGTTCAGTTGGAACCTCCAGCTCATTCCTCTCAAAGATTCTCCAACAAAGAAAAGGCACTAAAAAGTCCAGTTCTGCATTCTTGGAAGCTGCTGCAACCACTCCCCTGAAGCTGCCAATAGCCCAAGATCCTGCTTAAAGTGGTCAGTTTTTGATCCAGCTTAGAGGACACATCATCATCCCCTTGCAGTAAGGTTTATGAAAGGCATATAAAATGCTCCCTGCTTTAGTTAGGACTTGTGATTTCTCAGGCCCCAACTCTGGGGCTGAGAGCTCCCCTAGGAGTTTCTTTGCTCAAATATACCTGTTCTTTTACTTTTCAATTTAGCTTGATCTGGTTTACTGATGGAGAAACCTATTATTGATTACAGAAAACCTATTAAGTCTTCACCTTCTGAAAGTACAAACAAATAACTTGGAAGGAAAACCTAAATAAGAGAAGGCTATTGAAAAGATTTTCCCACAGACAAGATTCAGAAACTACTGCTACCATGGTCCAAGGGACCAGGCTGTACACTGCCAGTGTCAAAGTTTAGAGGCACTAAGGGCAGGCAACGTGTGGCAGGGAAGAATTTCTTGCATAAAGGCCCTGCAGGGCCATTACAAGAAGCTGTATGAGTGTAATCAAAGTTAAGGTGGAGATTCTAGGATTTGGGAGTTGCAGGACCATGGGGTATCCATTACTGGGTATCTATATTTGCTTGACTTAGCCAAATTGGTTAATTTAGTTGCAGATAGTGTGGAGCTGGACCATGAGAGACACTGTGTGTTGGAGTTAGACAGCTGGGACTACAAAAATCCTTGAGGTGCAAGGGATTCATAAAACAAGCCATAGAGCTACAGAATTTGAAGTTTGCCCTATTGGTTTAAGTCTTCCTTTTGTTTTACTTTTCCTTGCAGCGTCTTAGTTCCTTTTTTTGGGGGGGGGGGAGTGTGAAAGTTATTCTGTACCATTTTAGGTAGAAACTAGTAAAACATTTTCCCTTTTAAATTGTATAGGGATGAGGTTATCAACCTGTGGTTTGTGACCTCTTTGAGGTTAGCAGACCTTTTCAGAGTTTGGAATCAGATATCTACCACATCAAATACTTGAGCAAAATATTACAGTTATAAAATAAGAATAAGAATGATTTTATGGTTGGGGTCACCACATGAAGAATTGTAATAAAGGGTTGCAGCATTAGAAACGTTAAGAACCATTGGTATAGGGCTCACAGTTAAGAGATTTCCTGAAGGGCTAAACCACTTGCTGCTCTTGCACAGAACCTGAGTTCAGCTCCCAGCACCCACATGGTGGCTCATAACTACCTATAACTCCAGTTACTGGGGATCCAATTCCTTCATGGACACTGTACACATGTGGTACATATACATATATGGAAGTATTCATATTCATATGCAAAAAGTAATAAATTAAAAAATTAACTGCCTAAAACTCAAATGAGACTTTGAAATTTTGAACAGCTATTGTAGCTGACAAATACTATGTGGACTTTTCAAGTTGGCTAAATGTATACGCATTATGGGACAGCCATGAGCCTCTAAAAACAAAGGGTAGTTCAAGACTTAAAAATGATTATTTCACCATGAAACTGGTAAAAGTGGACTCCTGATGGTTAATATTGATTGTAAGATTGAGAGAATCTAGAATCATTTCAGAATGTCTGAAAGATTTTGTTGATTAGACTAACTGGATGGAAAGACCCACCCTAACAGCAGGTGGCACCAATAACGTGGGGTGGAGTCACAGACTGAATAAAAAGAAAAATGCAAGCTCTAGCATTCAAGGCTCTGTGCTTCCTGATGTAGATGCAATGTGACCAAGTGCCTTCCTTATAATGGAGAACTGTACCTCTGCATTGTAATTTCATCCTTTAACTGCATTTGTCAAATATGTATTACACTACAAGAGAAGTAATTAAGACAAATAATACTTAGTGCTTTATTGGTGCATTATCTAAAAGACGAATCATGGCTTGAAAGAAAGGTTTGTACCAAATCCTGTGATATATTCAGGCATCAACTAACAATTTAAAACAGAAGACAGCAATGATTGGACAGGTACCCTTAAAAGGCAATGTTGATAGATATGAGAAAGTTCAGTTGAAGCATAAATAGACAATGAAGGAGTAAAATGGATGAATAAATGTATTAATTAAAAAGTAAAAATGATATCTGGCACAAATATAATCAATTAATCGAGCATTATAATTATGCTTTATTGCTACTATCACAGGGTCAGAGAAGAGACTGGAGAGGACAAATTAAGTATGAAGAAAAGAGAAGTATAACTTATAAAATACGGGGTTCTAGGTGAAAATGGAACAGCACTGAACAGTTGCCTCTCTGGCTTGTTTTATGCAAAGAAATTTCTAAAGCTGTATTTTAAGGCTACCAAAATGACCCAGAGGGTAAAAGCACTCACCACACACCTAACATGACTCTGAAGCCCAAACTCCATGAAAAAAAACAGAATGTGGTGGCAAATGTCTTTAACTTTGGCATTCTATGGCCAAGATGGGAGAATTGGCCTGACACTTACGAGGCCAGCTAACTTAAGACTACACAGTGCCAAAACCAAGAAAGATTTGAGAAAATACAAAGGAGAGACTGACTCCCATAAAGCTGTCCTCTCATCTCCACGTGAGTGTCACAGCCTGTAGTCACATATGTCACATGCAAACACACTAAATTTTTAAACCTTTTTTTTAGCTAAAAATAAAAAAAAATCTATTGCAGGTGTGGATAAGCTGAACATATGTCCCAGAGCACTGGTTCTCAACCTATGGGTTGAAACTCTTTCAGGGAGGGTCACCTAAGACCATCAGAAAACACAAATTAAAATTCTTAACAGTAGCAAAGCCATTTATGAAATATCAACAAAAATAATTTTATGGTTGGCAGTCACCGCAACATGAGGAACCATATTAAAGGGTGGCAGTATTAGGAATGTTGAGAACCACTGTCCTAGAGCCTGAAAATGGCTCAATGGTAAAGAGCGTTTACTGCTTTTCCAAAGTATCCAAGTTCAGAGCTGAGCACCCATATCAGGGAAATAACAACTGCCCATAACTCCATCTCCAAGGAATCTGTGTTCTCTTCTGGCTTCCATGGACAAGCATACAAAGATACACATATATAAGCCACTTTTTTTTTTTTGATTATATAGTATAAATTCCATACCCAGAGCTAAGCCTATGGACACATCAGTTTTTTCCTTACAAATCTGCAGCTTTTCTAGGTGTTTTAAATGGGGTACAGGGATCAGAAAAAAGAAGCATATTCCTAGTTTTCTCTATGTACACACTTTTTCTTATCATGATGCAGCTACAGTTATAGAAGTCATAGCATGCTGACCACAGAGGAAAGGAGACAACAATAAATTATATAAATATGTATAATAAATAAAAATATATAAGAAGGTGCATATATAGATATAAATATATAAAGCTTACAGTTATGTAAGACTGATAATAAATATATTAGAAACTGGTAACTACAACACATGGGCCAAACCTACTTATCTTTCTAAGTAAAGTTTACAACTATGGCCACTTTACACATTGTCTATGGCTATTGAGTGGTTATGAAAAGAACTGTTTAGCCTACAAAGCCAAAAACATTTCCTGTATGGACTTCACAGAAAAAGCAATTTCAACTTCTAAAGCAGAGCTTTTATTAACTCCATTAATAAATGTGACAAAGATTCTGGCTCACATGAAGTAGTGAAGGGATCCTGCAAAAAAAAAAAACATGAATGAAGAACAGGACAAGGAACAGCCCCAAAGTCGAGGCTAGAACAGCACATGGGGATGACCAGAGGGGAAAAGGAACACAGTACATACCAGAAGCCAATATGACATCATGGTGGCTTGAAAATAGAGTGCAAATCAGAGCCAAGTGGTGGCGGTGGCCTTTAATCCCAGCCCTTAGGAAGCAGAGGCAGGTGGATCTCTATGAGTTCAAGGCCAGCCTAATCTACAGAGCAAGTTCCGCGATAGCCAGAAAGTCTGTCTCAAAAAAAGTTATAAGATGACATCTGAAAAAATGGCAAAGATTAGAAAAAATTTATTAAACTGTATTGCATTTTATATCTTTAACAGCAAAGTAACAAGAACCATTGGAAAGAAGAAAAAGAAAGCTACATGTAAACAACTTTGCTTTTAAAAGATTTCTGTTTTGTGGAACTAACAAGAGAGGAGGTGAACAACAGTAGATGAAGTTAGTGGTTAAGAGCCGTGACTGTTCTTCTAACAACTGTCCATAACTCCTGGATCAGACAAACATGCAGACCAAACACCAATGCACATAAAGTAAAAATAAATAAATTATTAAGAAGTTAGAAAGAGCGGGATGGAGAGAAAGCTCAGCTGTTAAGAACAGGGACTGCTCTTCCAGAGGACCTGGGTTCAATTCCTAGAACCCACATGGCAGGTGACAACTGCCTGTAATTCCAGTTTCAAGGGACCCGACACATACAGAAAAACATCAATGCACATAAAATAAAAATCAATTAAAATAAAAAAAGAAAAATTTAGGAGGAGCTGGGCAGTGGTAGCACAGCCTTTAATGTCAGAACTCAGTAGGCAGAAAAAGGAAGATCAAAGTTCAAGGACAATCTGATCTACAGAGTGAGTTCCAGAACAGCCAAGGCTACACAGAGAAACCCTGTCTCAAAAAACAAACAACAAATAAATAAATAAAAACAAAAAGCATATAAAAAAAAAAAAACAAGAACAAACAGGAGAGATCAAAACTTGTGATGACAGCTTAAGACCCAGGAAGTTGTAATGGCAAAACTTGGTGAATGATTATACAGGAAAAGAGCTGCAGACAAAGATTGCTGACAAAGGAGATTCCTAAACCATGTCTGCACAACTAGTGTATCAGGCAGAAACCAATAGAACAAAGACAAGGAGACAATTAGCCCAATGAATGTAAAATGTCTACAAACAAAATATAGATGCACATTAAGAGACGGTAAAATGCCAGTTTCTTAACAAAAAGCCTAGAATCACTTTTTTGGTGAGTTTTGATGAAAACGCTTATCATATTTACTTTCATGTCCAAAGAAAATAGACAAAGAAGTAGCAACTGTTAGGTCTCAAATACAAGACAAATGGCTAACGTAAGTGCCTATTTAAAATTTCAAAGCAGACCCAACTGCCAGGTTCTACCTACCAGCAGCACTCAGTTTTAGTCCCTACCTGTTACAAGGTATGGCTACTACACCCTTCCTATGCAATCCAGCCATTTTTGTTACCCAGTCTTTTGTCTACCCTTTACCATCTTGGCCTTTTGGTCTCCTGGCTCTTCCCACCCCCAACTCTCCTCACATGGCAAGGTTCAGGATCTTTTTCAACTCTGGACTGTCCCAGATGTCTCTGCCTCTGGCTGTGTTTTCCTTTTTATCAACAATAAATTTTCTTTTCCACCATAGCTAGGAACAGTCATGCCCCCCTTTAATATATATATATTTTTTTAACTCAGTAACTTATAGAAAAATGTTAAAAGTAAAATGTAAAAATGTTAAAAGAGCAAAAGCCAGAAAAAGTATCAACATTTTGCCTGAGAGGTTACTGATAATGTTCAACTGTACAGAGGCAAATAAGAAAAAGGCAAACTTTCATTCTACACAGGTAAAATAAACATAGATCCCAGTTATTAAAGTTTCTAAATATGACCCTTCCCCATTTTTTTTTCAAATATAACCTTTTAATGCTAAACTTATTCCTAGTTAAATCTTAAGGATTGAAAAAAAATGGCTACTCTGCAACTCACATTATGTCTATCTTTGAAGCATCACAAAAGATAATACTATATATAGCAGCCCCACAATGAATGACCCTATATGAAAGACATTTCTCCAGACTTACTTTTCAAGCTCTTCCTGAGAATGGGCAAATGTACAATTTGTTCCTCGTGGACAACCCCCTTGTTGTCGCAAATCTCGGCACATGCTAGTTTTGTACTTGCTGTTTGGCTGAGGCTATACCAACAAGCATTTAGCAAATGGAAAAGAAGATAACAGTTACTATTCACTTTTTGGAGTTCAGAACTTATTATGACACCCTTAAGTCTCTATCACGGCAGAGAAGCATTATGCTAAAACAAGTCCCCTCCCCCCAATGAGTTCCTATTGAGAGTGGTAGACACCCCCTGAGGGAGTCTTCAGGCCTTCTTTTCAAAGGTTAGTTGAAACTGACTTAAATTTATAACTATTCATTTCTTTGGCAATGTAATTTTCATGAAAAATATTTCTCAATTTATTACCATCTTCAAATTGTGAAAAGTGAATTTTAAAAAACACTTTTAAAAAGGCAGACTATGATCTTTAGCCATTAAAAACCCTCCCAGAAGTTGAAATGACAATTATCACTTCATTAGTTGACTTGCATGCACAACTCTATTCATAGGCAAATAATGGAAGATAAAAAATGAACTGTAACTGCAATAATGTGATCAAAATCTAAGAAGTTGCTCTTATTTCTGTGACCTTAATAAAATTAAGCATTCATTATTCAGCTGACACCTGAATATTATAGTATATTCTAAATAAAATATAAACAGAAAAATAAGAAGTTATCAGATTGTAGTTACTTTTGACCCCACCTCTGTCAAATACTGATAGCATACCCTTCAACATAATATCTAAACTTTTTAAATTCAGCTTAACAATAGCAATTACCCTCCAATTAGCTGTTAGAATTAGAAAATATTTAAAACACTGTACACAGAGGGGCCCAAAACAATGCAACAAATAAAGTCATTTAGATAAGGGATTATATTTTAACTTCTCATTCTAATGTACACTAAAAATATTGGGGATTTCAAATTCCATATATATTACAAAACAGAAATTTACTTAAGAGATAGAAAAGGAGAAAAAAACTTCCTGCTGAAAAAAGAACTAGACAAAATGTTTGGAGGAACCAATGGAGCTGCATTTAGTCAAAAACATTTGCAATTCGGGAAATCATGTCCAAAATTCTCTCTAAACTCATTATACACTGAATAGCTAACAAAGTACAATAAAAACTGAGTTTTCTCCAAAAGTACAGAAAGATTTCAAGATTGCTGGGTATGTCATTCAATGTCAGATTTGTAACCAAGCAGGCCAGGCATTAAAGCCCTGGGTTCAATGCCTGTGCAGCTATAGATACATACACACATGTACATCCCTCTCCTACACATTCAACTTCTAAGAGGTAAGGGTTATATAAGGAGTCTATTAGCTAGTCATACTGTTAATACAATCATGATGAAGCTGTTTTAGACACAGCAGTAGTCAAAAGTGTAATAAGTCAACTTACCTGGGGTGTTTCATGGCCTTTTCTACTATAATTTTGTATGAAGTCCACAAGACCATGAACCACTGTTTTAACAGCTACCATTGCATTTTCCAGCTGTTCCCAAGTTGGTGAAACAGCATCTAAATGAAGAGTCAAAGAGATGGGGTGTGGGTTGGAGAAGACAATATACAAACAGTTATTCCCTTGTGCTATTTACATCAGAGTTCCATAAAGTACAAGCACTGGTATATCTTCCCACATACCTGGATTAGGGTCTATGTTTGCAAGAAGCTCTAAATGAGGCCTCAGTCTATTTAAATTAGCTGGGTCACCTGTTCGTTGCAAAACAATTGTCAATTCCTGGACACTTTTTGCAAATGATTCTGGAGACTGAAGCTGACAAACAGAAAAAAAGAATGATTTTTACTCAGGATTTTAGAAAACGACTATATTCACATACTTTCCAATACTTTTCTTAATAGGTTTTCTAGTGTCTTCAGATTTCATAATAGGACAATCAATGATGAATTAAATTTTCACCTCAGAATCTGCCCTATGAAACTCATCACTAGACACTTAGAAAACATATTTATCAACTAGCTCTCTGGGGCCAGAATGTAGACAAAAGTTTTCAAACTTACAACACTTCAAAAGCAAACCATATTCAGTACAAAGTGTTCTACATTTTACATTTACTTTTTCCTAAGTGAGTGATATTAAGTACAGTATTTACATTGCGGCACAAAGACACTGAGCTCTAGCTCTCAGTAAGCCACATAAGCATGAAGGTAAAAGCCAATCCTCCACAAAGCCTACAGTGTTACAATGCTACTAAATTATCATGGTCACTAGGTTAGACATATGAAATTAATGTCTGGGTCAGATGGGCATATCAGGTTATAAACAGAGGAATGTATGTACAATACTCTGTGAAATAGAGTAAAAGATCAATAATTTCACAAACCTTATCAATGATGGATTGCATGTGTGATTTATGAGCCAAGTCCCCATACAGCAGCGAGGACCACTGCTCAGGTGAAATACGAAGTCCTGCTTCCATGGCAATGTGAACAATTTGGGCATCATGTTCTCTGCGCAGTGCCTCATAACTCCGAAACTCCTCTTTTAGCTGCATCAGAGAAGAGTCTTCATCCCTTTTAGTAACCTAAAAAAGAAAAAAAAAAAAGAAGACTCAAACTCATTAGAATTGGCCTGCTCTTTCCCCTTACCCAGTTCATTTATTTTGGGTGTGAGGATTGGGGTAAAAGGGGATATTTGCCAGACACCATACAAAATAGAAAATGTCAAAATAAATAATTTTCAGAACAAAAGAAAAACTATGTTAACTATGTATTCAGTCCTTGTCTTTATTAAGTTCATCAACATTTGGCAGGGAAGAGTCTTAGAAAAAGAAAATGATAGTAACAGTGCTGTAATAGTCTCCATGGCAACACAAACAAAAGGCAGTTAAATACAATGAGTAAACAGAAGGAAATTGTTCAGAATAGGTTTTCTCTAGACTATGTGAACTATGCCACAAAACATAAGATTTCTTTAAGGAAAAAGGGGGAAATCAAATTCTAAAAAAGAAAAATGGTAAAATAGAAACATGCATGAGCAGGACACAGAGTTAAAAATAATTAGATAGGTCAGGGAAGACTCACAGATGGCCTTAAATGCGATGGTAAATTGGGTATTAAATTCTGAAGGGAATGAAAAGACACTGAGAATTTTTACAGAAGTGTTATGATCAGATACATGTGCTATGATCAGATACATGTCTTTAAAAAACATGGTTTTCCCTGCTTGGAAAGTTGTTTCTTCCTGTTTTAGTAAAAGAGAGTCCTGCTTTCTTGTTTGAGGGGGAGCAGGGCTGAGTACATAGCATCTTTCTAAGAAAGCTGAGGTAGATTAATAAGAGCATTATTTACTGTGGTTAAGAAATGAGATATTGCAGTTAAAGAAAGTAAGAGTCCTGTTTCTAAGGTTGAGATTCTCTTTGTACCTAAAACAGTGTTGGACAACCTCTTTTAACCTCTTATTCATTTCTCTGTACAGGCTCTTGGGATTGAAGATTCAAAGCACTAAAACCACACCAAATTCTGAGACTCAGACTGGACAAACCATTTGGTTTATTCAAAACTCAACTTTTCCTGCTGAGCATGAAATGAGCCTAAAATGCCAGCATTCAAGAAGCTCAAACAGAAGAATTATGAGCACAAGTTTGGCTTGTGCTATATCTTAAGACCCTGTCATTAAAAAACACAACTTTGTTTTCTCATTGGTGAAAAGAAAAAAAAAAAAAAAAACCTCCAGATTACCTCAGTGATTGAGTGTATTGAGAGGGTCTGCCTCTGCATCCTAGCCTAGCCTCAAAATTACAGAAATCCCCTTGCTCAAAACTCCAAAGTGCTAGGATTATAGGAACACTATGCCTTGCATTAGTAACTATTTTTATTTCTCTCCTCATTACATCAGACAGTAGTAACATGTCTCTCAAAACATAAACATGAGAAAAATAGCCACCACCTCAGAACTAATAGGTCACATACTCACTGGGAATATAAAGATAAGTAAGAATCTGGAATACTCAAAATTTTAACTAATATTTCTTAATATACTCTTTGTGTGTATGAGTATTCATATGCATGTATATATGTATATCACAGGTGTGCTTTGTGTCCAAAAAGGTCATAAAAGGATTCCGAATCCCTGGACTCACCATGTGGATGCTGAGAACTAAACCCAGGTCTTCTTCAAGAGCAGCAAGTATTCTATCATTGAGCCAGTCAACACTCCAGCCCCAGTCAATATAGTCTAAAGTATTTAATAATGAGTGGGGCTGTGGAAATAAATTAAAAGGCAGTATTCTTCAAAACCCCACTTTATAAGAACATCAGAAAAATAGAGGAATTATTAACCTAAATAAGAGGTGGAGTTGGTGGAACTAAACCAATGATGTGGAGGATTATAGCACACCTCTAAGCACCATATGCCCATAGATAGCAAGAGTACCCAAGCACATGAAGAAAGACCAGGAAACAGGGCCTGATCCAATTAGTATTAATATGCATCAAAATCATTTGTAAAGGGCTGCTGGAGATGTAACTCAGTTGACATAGAGTGCATGCCTAGTACACGTGGGAGGTAAAGGTAAAAGGAAGAAGATCACCTTGAAGCCATTCTCAGCTACAAAACAAGTTTAAGGTCAGCCTAGGGTATCATTAGAAAAAAAAAAAAATTAAACAAAAAAGTTTTTAAAAGACATTCTTAAGTCTACTAAACTGAATGAGAATATTTGATGCTAGAGCTCAGGAACATATTATATATACATAGATTATTTCAGTGATAAACTTTCAGTTAGGAACCACTGAACCACTTATACTCTAAGCATGAAAATCATTAATTCTCCTTGTTCTGATTCCATGCTTGGTAAATAAAGGAGTGCTACAGAAAAATATGTACCAATATATGGGCAATATTTATTTGGTGTGTTTATCTGGACATGCACACGCCTGCACATGAGTGGAGAGGACAAGTTTCAAGAGTTAGCTCTCTTTTTCCACCATGTGGGGCCCAGGCATTAAAGCTTGTCATCTGGCTCAGTAGCACCTTTATCTACAGTCTTCTCATTTGCCATGAATTACAATTATTATTAGACATTACTTAAAGTGATGATCTTTATGTGTGATTATGAATATAGTAATCTTAATCCTAAAATTACATCATACACCCACAAAAACCTGGTTGCTAAGCTGACAAAGCATTGAACAGTCATCATTGGACCATGATTAGTTTTATACAAGCAAATGTCACTTAAGTGAGATTTTTTGGCATTGAAGTCTGCATATCTTTAGCATTTTAAATTACATGGAAGTAAAGATAAAATGAGAAAATTAAAAACATATCCTAAACTAATGTAATACAAATGCCAGATAACACTGGAAACTATAAATATGTAACAAATCATAAACCACAGTTTCATACCCATAGGGAAATAAAAAAGTTGGATATTTCAGTAAACACAGTGGGAAAGCCTAGTCAGTCAAACTGGCTGCTTAGCTGAAAACATGTTTGAAAAACCAGAGCATCACTTAAGTCATTAACTCTTTTAAATATATGAAATCAAACACTACGACTATTAGGCAGAGAGTGTCTCAACCTCATTAGCAAAAGTATGAACCCATTTGAACATACCTCCATCACCAACCATGTATTTTCTAAAATGGAGTACTTCCAAGGAAATCTTTTACAATCTTAGAACCTTAAAATAAACAAGGGAACTAGAAGTGTGTGATTTTTCACAAAAGCTGAGAGGTCTATTTACAAATCTCTGTGTTTTTCGGGTGCTAGCTAACAACCTACACTCTGATAACAGATAGAAAACAAGAATTCAGGTAGCTTTTCTCATCTTTCAGTGGCCTAAAATAAAATTCCATTTTAAAATAGTCTTTACATTCCATCAAACAAAATACCAAACAGTGTGGCAACTTTAAATTTTTTGGGGGGGAGGAAGGGTGAGAGAGGATTCCTCTGTTTACGGCCCTTGTTCTCCCGGAACTGATTCTGTAGACAAGGCTGTCCTCAAAGTCACAGAGTGACCCACTTGCCCCTGCCTCCCAAGTACTAAGGATTAAAGGCATGCACCACCATACCTAATAATCTTGAATTTCTTGTGAGTGGTTATATGAGAACAGACTGGTGGGAAAGATTCCTCTGTTTAGACTATTTTCACACTAAAGAATTTTATCACTACACAAAAGAAAAAACTAAACAAAACAACAACAACAAAAAAAACCCAATGAAAGTATTTCCTACTTTTAAAAAGTCTACAGTGTTATTTGGGACTCTTTGGTTTTATGTTTTCTTCTTTCAAGACAAGGATTCTCAATGTATCTATCCCTGGGTGTCCTGTAACTCACTCTATAGACCTGACTGGTCTCAGACCTCTGCCTCCCAAGTTCTGGGATTATAGGACTCCTTGTTTAAAACAACTGATATATAAAGAAGTGGGGTTTCTTTAGTTCACTTTTACAAGTTCCTGTAAGAATCATAAGTTAGGGTTTTACCTATGTTCAGTTCAGTGTTTCTGAAACCAACAGGTAGTTAACAAGGAAAAATGAAAAACAATTCCTGTGAACTTAGGAAGCTTTCTGCATTTCTGGAGTCACTACACTGGATAACATGGATTCTAGGAAGCCTCTATTTCACATATAAGCATGCAATCTTTAGAGAGTTGCATAGACCTTACCTTAAAACAAGAAGCTCGGTATAATAGCTGGACAACGTGACCAATACTTGTTTTTGATGCCTGAGGAAATCTTGGTTCTAGTCTTTGCACAACAAAAAGTACCAAAACTTTCCTTGAGAGTGCAGAGCCATCTTCTAATGCCAGCAATACCAACTTCAAGGCTTCTTCTTGCATTGCTAGAAACAGTAAAAGAAAGATTACACCGATAACATCTGTCAAAAGTTTATTTGGGTCAACTTTTAGTGGTATACTACAATCTGTACGTTATTAGTATGAAAAAAGAAAATCACACATTTACAAAAACATTTTTTAAATTGATTAAGAACCAGCAAAGTGACTCATTACATAAAGAAGCTTGTTGATCAAGGCTAGCAACCTGCATTCAATCCTCAGAGCCCAGGTAAAGACGTAACTAGAGACAAAGGCTCCACAAAACCCCCTGAGCTCCACACATGCACTATTACACTTGCAGTTAAACAGATCCAATGTATACACACATACAATATTAATCGTTTGTTTATTTCTGGTTTTTCAAGACAAGGTTTCTCTTTGTAGCCTTGGCTGTCCTAGAACTCTATAGACAGATTAGGCTGGCCTCAAACTCAGAAATCCACCCATCTCTGCCTCCTGAGTGCTCAGATTAAATGCATGCAGCACAATGCCCAGCTTTCAATATCAAAAAAGTTTTTTTTAAGATTTATGTGTATGAAAGTTTTCTCTACTTGTGTGTACATGCACCATGTGTGCGCCTAGTACCATAAATATAGGACCCCTGGAACTAGAGTTTAAAGATGGTAAGTCACTATGTGTGTGCTGGGAATGTAATCTAGGTCCTCTGCAAGAACAAAGACTGATGATCTTAACCACTAAGTCACCTCGATAGCCCCATAAGTAAGAATTTTTAAAAGTTACCAAATAAAAGAAAATATTCTTCACACTAAATCTAAATAACCAATCAGAACAGGTATGAATAGAACTTTATTTCTATTATTATATTATTTTAAATTGTGTATGTATGAGTCTATGCATCTGTGCAGGTGCCTTCTCAGGACAGAGAGGATTTTTTTTTTTAAAGATTTATTTATTTTGTATATATGGCACTATATCTACACGTACAATTGAATGCATCAGATTCCATCATAGATAGCTGTGAGCCACCATGTGGTTTCTAGGAACTGAACTCAGGACCTCTAGAAAAGCTGCCAATGGTCTTAACTGCTGAGCCATGTCTCCAGTCCCAAGAGAGGTCTTATCCCTTAGAGAGTTACAAGTCAATCACCTGCTTTAGATGCTGAGAATCAAACTCTACAATAGCAGTAAGAGCTCTTAACCACTGAGTCATCCCTCCAACCCAGTTAACAGATCTTTTAACAAAATATCTTCTGTAGGCATACAACAGTAGTTAGAAAATGATGCCAGCTAGTGGGAAAGCAATTCATAAGACAGAAAAATACTTTGGCAATGATAGTTGTCAAAAGACAAACATATTTGGCTTATGTGCAAGACAGTTAATGTGCCTGTCAGAAACTATTTTGTCTATAATTTTAAATAATACTAGCCTTTGGGAAGAATATGTAAAGGTATTAATTTCTCTTATGTTAATTTATTTATTATTTATTGTTTTTTCAAGACAGGGTTTCTGTGTAGCCCTGGCTATCCTGAAAGACAGGCTGTCCTGTGTCTTCAAACTCAGAGATCCATTTGCCTCTTCCTCACAAGTGCTGGTATTAAAGACATGTGCCACCAATGCCTGGCTTGTCGTCAATTTTTTAATTTGATAAGTATACTCTTAGATGTGGGAATATGTTCTGGTACGTTGTTAATATCTGTCCCTCCTATTGGTTTGATAAAAAGTTGATTGGCCAGAAGGCAGACAGGAGGTGTGGACGGGACTGCCAGACTAAGAAAACTCTGGGAACAGGAAGAGCAGAGCAGAGACACCAAGAGAGACCCTAGCAGACACAAAGGAAAGAAGAGAACCTTGCTGCTCTGAGAAAAGATACCAAGCCACATGGCTGAACAGATTAAAGGAAATAGAGTGAGCTAAGATGAAAGAGCTAGCTAGTTATACAACTGAGCCATAGGTCAATCAGCATAATTAATATAAGCCTTCTCTGTGTTTCTTTGGGATTTTGAGACTGCTGGGTCTAGATCTTGGGGCTAGTCTGGGCCAGAAACATCTTATTAGAACTCTTTTCACAGAGTAGTACCTTTGCTTTTAGGAAACATACTAAAGTATTGAGTAAATGAAAAAGAATGATTAAAATATGCAACCTATTTTAAAATATTTCTAAAAAAACAATTACCACATGTATTAGAATATTAAAACTGATTAAAGTAGTTAAGGAACATAAAGATAATTCTGTATTATTTTTGCATGTTTTCAGTGAATTTCAAGTTATTCCAAATAAGAAATTAAAAATAGATTGCTATCTATCAAAACAATGGAACTTTACAACTGAGATATCAAGAGTCAATCCAAAGTTAGGACATTATAAATCAAATGACAATAGTATCATGGCATCACTATCAGGCAAGAACAAAATTAGAGCTAATTGAAGACTTTACAAAATTTGAGATAGAATTTTTGTAAAATTGACCACTTAAACAGGCCCAGGGATATAACTTAGGATGTAGAGTTCTGTATTGTCTAGTGTATACAAGGCCCTTAATTCCATCTTAACACTGTAATATCCAGTAGTATTTAGTACATTCACAAAGTTATATAACCTTTACTGTAACTAGTTCAAAGACATTTTTCCCTGTTCCAAAGGAAAGCTCGTTGTCATCAAGTAGTCATTCCTGGTAACCTTTTCTCCTGAGCAATCACTCATTTCCCATCAGGTTTCCTTGAAGTACAGAGTATTTTCAAACACTACAAGCACCATGTATCACTGTATGGACATGTCACATTTTGTTTTACTTCATTTCTTTATATGGTTATAGACAATACATATGCCTTTATTAGTTGACTGACAAACATAATGGTTCCACCTTCTTTATACTTTCAAGACTATCCACATCATCAAGACAATGCAGAGAATTGTTCCAGATAGCACTAAAGGCCAGGCATGGTGGTACATTTGTAAAAATCAACACTGAGGTTCTTTGAAACAAGGGCTTGATATGTAGCCCAGGCTGGCCTGCAACTCATCTTCCTACTTCCTCTCCAAGTGCCAAGATATAGGTATACATGATTATGACCAGCTCATGCCTACCTTTGACCCCCCCCCCCCGCCCAATGTGAGTTCTACCACTGCCAAATTATACCTACCTTTTTTAATCACTGTAAATACTACTTTTACAAACATTTGTGCCCAAGTATCAGTTTGAGTATTATCTTGTTTTGATGTCCCAGACAACATATTGTTCTACCCTTAAATACATATTTGTAATTAATAGGTGACAGGTTTATAATTTTTTACGTAAGAACATATCACACTAACAAAAGTAATGTATTTCTAATATCTAGTCCACATTTTACATTTCCCATTGTCTCAGAAACATTTGCTTATAGTTGGTTTAAGTTTCTAAAGAAGCACCCAATTCTTTTGCCACATTTCAACTCAGTTGTCACAATGTGTCTCACTAAAAATGTTTTCTAATACCCTGCCTCAAAAAATCAAAACCAAACCAAAACAAAAAGATTCCTAAGAGCTAAAGGGATGACTCGATGGTTAAGAGTACTCATTACTCTTCCAGAGGTCCTGAGTTCAGTTGAGTACCTATGTTCGTCAGCTCACAACTGCCTCTAACTCCATTCCAGGGTACCTGAATAAATGTGACATACACTCATAGGGATAAATAAATGCATGCCTCTTGCATACCTTTGAACCCAGCATGGGAGGCACAGGTAGGTGTTCAAGGCCAGCCTGATCTACACACACATATACACACACACACTTAAGTAAATCTTTAAAGAAAATGTTTCCTAAGATGATTGTGGGTGTGGTGGTGAATGCCTGTATTCCAGCTGAAGCAAAAGGACTACAGAGTTGTAGGCCAGCTAGAACTACAAAGCATTCTAGGTCAGCCTTAGTTACACAGGAGACTATTTTTAAAAACCCCAAACAATCTAAACAAAATATGTTTCTTATTTAAATTTTATCCAAATTACAGCCCAAAAAATTTTTCTCAATTAACATAAATACTTTATAACTTGGTATAGAGACTGTTTTAAACAGGACATCTATAGCACTGATCATAAAGAAACTTCTTGCTGGTTTCAATATTTCTTATATTTTCCAAGTGTTAACAATTGATCAAAAGGTTTATTACTTGTACCTCACCCACGAAATAACTTTACCTGCCTTGATGTACAACTGTGCAGTTGTAGGCCCTTAAATCAGTTTCCAAATTTGCAAATTGCAGATGAGCCCTCCTATCTCACTGATGACAAGAAGTGTCTTCTAAAACACTAGATGTAAGAATGGACTATTCATATTTTACAATGTCACTGAGATGGCATCTATTTTACCTGGCCCTAGAAATTGGCATCCTCGAGCCCTGACAGCAGCCCACAGGTTGGCAGACAGCTGCTGAGGGTTCTGGTGCTGCAGGATCAGTTCTGTCACAGTTCTTTCTCCTAGTGAACGGGCCGCTCTCATAGCTCTGACACGACCTTCTTCCTCCACCAGTTGACAGTTTACAAGTGTAACTAGCTTCCTTTGCATTGGACGGCTCAGGGCACTCTGGTTCAAACTAGCTACACCTTTAACAAATGGAGACAAAAGAAACTCAACACCAATTTAAAAAAAAGACAATTTTCATCATCAGTATTTAATTATTAAATAATGGTTCTTTATGAGTCTCTAGTTAGATAATTTGATTTCCTAATTGAATATTGTGTCCCTGTTATTAGCATTCTATAATAATAAAGAGCCTAGTTTTTAAATACTTCAGATTTCATTTAGGTTTCTTGTTCTATAGGCTGGATCTGTCCAAAGACTACATTGGGATTTACTTTACTATCCACCTTTAATAAAGTATCTGGAAATAAATTCACAGACAAATAAATATAAATTTTAACCTTAAAAAGCAACAATTAATAATGGTCATAAAAAAAATTGAACAGAAGAAATATGTAACATTGCTTAAATGCAGTTTTTTCCCTCCCTATGAATCTACTCAGGGCACTGCTTGATCATTTCCATCAGCAAAATACTTAAGAACAAATATGCTACCATTCCACACATCTTAAAAATGTAAACAGACTTTTTTTTGGGGGAAGTTTTTTGAGACAGGGTTTCTCTGTGTAGCCTGGTTGTCCTGGAACTCACTCTGTGTAGACCAAACTGACCTTGAATTCAGAGATCCTCCTGTCTATGCCTCCCAAGTGCTGGGATTTAAGGCATGCTCCACCACAGTCCAGGTTGGAAACAATTTTTTAAAGTGATCTTTCTCCTTTTACTGGTTATCTTACTTCTTTACTTCTATTATCTGCCTTTCTCACTCACTCTCCCTATTTTGGGAGACACTCTCAATACATATAACCTAAACTGGCCTGAAACATGCTATGCAGCCTAAGCCGGCCTCAAACTTGTGATTCTCCTGCCTTCTGGTCTAGCTATCTTGTAAATTTTCTATTGTATGCTATTTTCAACATCTTGCTTCACAAATATGGAAAACTTATTCCAATTCAAGATTATGCCATACTATCTCTTACACCAAACTGCTCAAGACAATTATCTCTATTTTACTAAATCCACAGTTAATCCTCAACCCTTATTTTATTTGACTTTTTAGTAACATTCAATATGGATGACTTTAGCCTTTCAAGCACTTTATTTTCGTTTCCATAACATCCCATTTTCTTAAGCTTTCTTCCTTCTAGTATCTTTTGATAGCAGTTTTTAACCCCCTACCCTGATCTAACATCATTAAAGAGACTATCTTATAAACTCATTACACAGATGATCTCATCCAGTCTCAATGCTCTCCAAAACATTCATATTATAAATTACATTATATTCCCAAAGTTATAAATCATGTCCCTCATGCTTAATTCAAAACTAACATAACCACCGGCTACTCAATGCCAGCAAAGTGAATCTTAGATGTTTCAAACTTAATATAATCAAACTAAACGAGCTTTGTATCCAAATCTGACCCACCTCCACTATTCCAAAAGCTGCAGCAACTCTTCGCAGGTACTCAAACGGAAACTTCAGGAGTTACACTTGTTTCTTCTGCTCTGCCCCTCAAACCCCAAATTCAGAAAATATGTTTTGCTTCACTTCCAAATGTATCCAAATTTGGTAACAAGCTCCACTTTTGCTAACTGTGCCAATTGCTTCTTAACTGTTCATAATTTCTTTTGTCCTTCTATACAGTCACAAAAGAACAGTCAAAGGGATCCTTTACTATCCATCAAACTATGTCACTACTCTGTTCAAAACCACTCCCCAACTTTACTCAGAGCATAAGGAGTCTTTAAATGGTCTGAAAATTGGTGTATCACCTTGCCTCACTGCAGTTCATCTTTCTTGTGATACTCTTCTCACTTCCAGCATACTCTCCAAGTCTTGCCAGTGGAATGAAACACTAGATGGCTGTTCCTGATGCCTAGGACATGCTTTTCTAGGATTTACCTCAGTACCTATCTCACCTCTCTTACCACAATTCAATTTCAAGAGCCACATTCTAAACAAGCACTTTACTAGACATTTTTAAAATGTGTAATCTGTCTTTATCTTCTCACTCTGACATTTTAACCTGTGTATTTTCCTTTTACACCAATTATTATTTATACTATATGACCTAATTTATCATATTGTTTATTATAGTTTTTTATTTTACTGAAATACAAGTATTTTACTGAAATACAATACATACAGGTTCCAGTTGTGTTTTCCTGTACTAAAGTATCTCAAGCATCTAAGCTGTGCTCTATACTAAAGGGCACAAAATATTTGATTCATTCAATAACTATTATAGCTAGCTAATTTCTGGGAAAGCAATGATAAACTACAATTCTGTTTTTGTCAAAATAATTAAAATAATTTATTATACTTATAGAACCAGCCAACAGACTGTAGCTTCCATGACAGACAGTGACTCTAAATGTTAGGAGTTCAACACCTAGTCTTACACACTAATAAAAATGTATCTTACAAACGTACCTTTACCTCCACTTAGTGGTTTTAAGTAGAGTGCCAAATCTTCGACACATTTTTTTGCCACTTCATAGTGTTTATTCTCACCTAGATTACTTAATTTTATTGATTGATGATCCGGTACCTAAAAAACAAAAAATTGTTGATACATTTATTCAGCTCATGCAACTTCTCCTTATATATCTACTAATAATCTTGATGAGTATAAAATTGTTATACAAAAATACTACATCAAAGACATTTAAGTGAACTTAAAATGAAGCTGGAAAGTTAATAGTACTTATCAATGTTAATCTTTAAAACAAACTTAAGAGAGTGAGTCAGGGATTCTGCCTTCATCCCATACCATTTAGTATTGACTCTTATACATGATTCACCTATTAAATTTATAATTTATGATCTACACCCCCTTGACAGAATGTAAGCACCAGAAAAAGAAGAGGAGGAGGAGGATGGGGGAAAGAGGAGGAGGAAAGGTGGTGGTACGTGAACTTGAAGCTCTGCTACTCCTATGTGTGACCATGAAAACATTATTTAATTGGTTCATATCAATTACCGTATCTGAAAAAATAATGGCTATATGTTTCATAATGTTACTATCAAAGTTCAATTCAGTCCAATAATGACATTTACAGATTATTTCTCATGTGTCTATACTATGAATCTATCAATAATCAAAAGAGAAAATGTCTTGCCTCAAAGAATTTAAATGCTATAGAGATAAAAGACAGCTAATAAATAAATGAATACATAAATAAATACTATGCTAGAAGGTGTTCAATGAAAGTACACCACAAACATAAATGTAACAAAGAAATATTGAGAGGGCTGGAGAGACGGGGCAATTACATGCATGTGCCATTCATGTACACACACACACAAAGTTAAGTATTCAGGGTTATGACATCCCTACCTATAGAAACATACACAGGTAGACACACACAATTAAAAATAATAAAAATAGCATTTTAAAAAGAAAGAACTGGAGAAGGGTTGCAATTTACTGATATAGTCAGAATAAACTTCCTGGAGAGCTCCAACATTTGTAAATACTTCAGAAAGGGAGAAATCATTGTAGGCAAATACATTTTCAAAATCCCTATGCATTAATATACATAGCATATCTGAGAACTGGTTAGGAGGCCAATGTAAGTGGAAATGGGGAAGAGATGAACCTGAAAAGATGTGTCACAATGGACAGATCATAGACTACTTTAAGCACTATAATAACACATTTATTCATTAGGAATATTAAGACAACCTTAGTTATAGCTAGTATTATTGCAAAAAGCAAGTATTTTATTAGATCCTAAAGTGTCACCGTTGGCAAGAGACAGCATTAGTCTATGATAATTAGGAAAAGCATGTCTCCAATTAAACCACGACACTATTAATTATGAAATCACTGTCTGATTTCAAAACAGTGAAAACAGGTTTTGAGCATTAAAAGGACAGCACAATCTAAAACATATTTAAAAAATTAATATAGTGAATTGTTAAATTTCCTGAATGAGCCAGGAAGCTTCATAAAACTGTAAACTCCTTGCTTTCATTAGTTTTGGGTTTGTTGTTTCACTTTTGAGTGACAGAGTTTCCTATTTGGGCCAGGCTGGCACTGAGCTCTATCTTCCTTCCTAGAGCACTGAGTTTCCAGGCATGCCCGTACTTTCTTGCTTAATATGTACTGTGCCATGCATGAAATTTCATCTTCTCGTCTGTAAGTAGGGGTAATAGGTACTTAAAGAGCTAAGATAAAAATCAGAAATAACATTCAGAATATTTATTTTCAAATGTACCAAGGGCCAGACCCTAATCAAAGTTGTTTATCAAACCTAGGTTCTTGTTATGATTCAGTAAAATTATATATGAAATAATCATTGCCTGACATATAGGCGAATAAGATGCTATCCATAATTTGTTACTGATAATTTACATTCTCATTTATATATCCAATTGATAATATCTTAAACTAACTGAAGTTATAAACAACATCAACAAAGTCTATACCTGAGAGCTTTAGTTGGTTTGTTTCTATTTAAACCTTTGACTATATTTTTCACATAACTTAATGATCAAATACTGATATATTCATATACTGTTTCTCAACCACTAATTCATTATATACATAAATTCTGGCCTTGGTACTGAGAAAAAAAGAAAGATATAACTGTAATGAGATTTCATTATTTTGCATAACATTTTATAACATTAAGAAAAAATCTTTTTAGAAACACCTCACAAAAATAAATACACCGCTACCTTTTAGGGTTTCAACTACCATTCAACATATGCTATACTGGCTCATGGACTAGTTTTGACAAATGATATACTAAATCAGTAAAAATACTGGACACTTACCTGGGCTCCAACTAACTGAAGAAGTGCAAAGTTGACAGGGAGCACATCAATGTCTGTGTTTATGGCAGTTTGGTCAAAAGGACACGCTTTGCGGTGAAGTTTATTCAAGCAAGTCTTGCAAACTGTGTGTGAACAACCTAAACTGATGGGTTTGTGCATATTCTCATCAAATTCATTATAGCAGATTGGACAGGACAGAAACTCTGTCCATTGAGCTGCCTGCACAGGCATTGTGGAAGCTGATGCTCGGGTTAGCAGTCTAGCAGATCATTATTTTGCTGTGTAGTGTTTTATAAGCTGTAAATGAACAAGAGTATGAATTAACAATATATTTATTAGCCATTCAGTTATGTTAAAATCAACTATCATCACTGAAGAATCTGAAACATTTCTGATTATAAGCTTTATAGATGTCTCTGTAAAAATAAGGAAATTCTATGTTGAATTAATTTAGAAAAACTACCCAGAAACAATTTATTAATATTACTTTCAACTAAACTCTACTGGTCATATAACAGTAAACAAAAATTCTGTGTATTTTTCCTAGTGACCAAAACCATATTTTCACATTCTATTTTTTTTATTACATTTAATGTTTTTATTTTGAATGAGTGTGTGTTTATGTGTATGTATGTGAACTCATGCATGCCACAGCATGCTGGTCAGTTATCTCCTTCTACTATGTGAGATCTGGGGATAGAGCACAGGTAACCAGGTTTGGTGGTAAACATCTTTACCACCTTCCACATTCTGTCTTTAAGATCACAAACTAGTAGATGTTAAAAGTTTGGAGTGTTTTCTTTGAATAATCACTACCTCAAAATACACTGATATGACTTAATAAATAGTAAACTTCAGAAAACTATTGACTAAAACAAGACTGTAAGGATGGGGATGTAGCTCAGTCATACAGTGTCAACTCAGCAGGAGGAAGCCCTGACTCAATTCCTACCACCACAACCATCACAACAAACAACAGTTTACATTTCATTAGCACCAGAAGAAGGAAGTCTAAGGTTAGGACGTGCTTTAGAAGCTAAGTGAGTTACGAAACCTACAGACAAGACTATGATGACAGAGGTGTTCCTATAAATAAAGAGTGATGGCAAACTAAAGCACAGAAAATACTGTCTAGACAACAACCTGGCTCAGCAGGTAAAGGCATTTGCTCTGCTAAGCTCAACAACTCATGTTCAATCCCTAGGGCCAATCTTCCACAAGATTTCCATTAACATGCAGTGTTACATGCAACTTATCCCCTATAAAGTAAAATGCAAAACAAAAAATCTACAATTTTGTCATAATTCATTGTATTACTTTTGACAAATGTGTGTCTGTATTCAAAACTTGTCAAACTCAACCCAATAGAGCTGGCTTAGAAAAATAAAACATTTTTCTCTTCAAACAATTCTAAGCAGAAAAAAGCAAAATATAAAATTTCTGTATTTGAACTGATTATATTTTTGTTTGTTCAATAGTTGCACAGTATTTAGCAAAGCAAAAATCAAAATCAAAATTATACTACTTAACTCATAAATCCTCAATATTTTCCAATTTAAAACTATGTAAAGCCAGGTGGTAGTGGCACATGACTTTAACCGCAGCACTTGGGAACCAGAGGCAGGCAGATCTCTGTGAGGCCAGCCTGGGCTACTACAGCCTGATCTACAGAGCAAGTTCCAGGACTGTTAAACATAGAAACTGTCTTGAAAAACAAAAACAAAATCTTATATAAGTCTGACAAAGGTCATCAGGTAAACAACAAATTCAGGTATTTAGAGTAACTGAACAGCCAATACTGCCATACAAATGTTTACCAATCAAATACATTAGACATACAGAACACTTGATGTTTAAGAGTAATCAGTGTCAGACAAGAGAAACACATAACGTCCAATAACCCAAGAGACAAACAAAAACTCTTTGGCTCTTACTGTACTGCAACTCAAAATTTTCAAGTTATTATTTTTATGCTTTATCTTCAAATTGCTGAACTGATTAGAGCCACCAATCTAAAACAAGCTAGTCTGCTTCCAAAATTAGAGATCAGCAATAAGCAGGTGAGCCAATCCTCCCTAAAACTAACATATTGAATGTTCTGTTTTCTAGCTGCAGAATTATAAATCCAGGCAAAAAGATTGATTTCATTTTAAATCTAACTGAAGCTCTGAATTAATAACGTGAAAAGATATTTTCCAGACAGATACTAACTCTGCTGAGTTAGAATATCATAGACTGTCATGCAATAAGAAACTAAGAACTAATTCTTAGGATAGTGCTCCGGGTGCACTTGACAGTTCTGTAATTAAATATGCTTAATACCACTGACAGGTTTAATTCATATTTAGAAACTAAATAAATGCCTCTAAAATGTAAAGAAAAACTCTAAATCAATGTTTGACAATAACTATTGAGTTTTTCGCCTGCATAAGCCATATTCTAACAGCAAACTTATGAACTAAACTATCCTTATAAGATATGATTTCATTCCTAAGAATGTTTTCCTTCTGTACTATAATCAATAAATTCTAAGTTACTCAAAAAATTAAGAATTTTATAAAACATGAAAACTTGCATAGCCTATTAAAATATTTAACTAGTGACAAAATTGAAATTTCAACTCTTTTTAAGAAAGGTACTTTTTTTCCCTTTCTGGTTTCTGTGACTCTGAGTTTCTTTTTGTGAAGCTGGCTGTCCTGGTACTCGATCTGTGGACCAGACTGGCCTCAGACATAGAGATCTATCTGCCTCTGCCTTTTGATTGCTAGCATTAAAGGGGTGTGCCACCATGGCAGATAAAAGGTACTTCTTAAACTTATCTATAAAAGACTTTTACAACTACCCAAAATGATAGAAATATTTTTATATTTTAAGATAAGCATATAAATCAACAATGCAGAGATAGGTATACTAATTTACAGAACGTTTAAGCTCATAGTAATGCATTTTAACAGCAACTTGCTTGACTCAGTGGGTATCTTAATTGCTGCTAACATTTATAGTAACTTGAAGTACTTATCCCTAAATATACTTCCCAAACATATCACGTTGAGATAAAATTCATTAAAAAGCCCCAAAGCCTAGATGCCTACAGAGATTCAGAAAACAGTCTCAGTTTTGCATTAACTATTTTAGTAACTAGCTTTAAGTTAAAAAAGCGTTAAGTTAAAGGACAGGAAGAAAAAAGCTAAAATAGAGGCAAAACTCTTAACAGCCTCAGATCCTTGCTATGAGTCCAAACATGATATACAATGAGTAACAGACTTGTCTTACAGAAGCAAATTACAAATTCCTTTGACAATATAAACAGCATACCAACTAAACACTTTCATTTTCTACTACTTACATTATACAATCAGTTCGGGACCACTTACTTTTAAAAAGAGTAGAATGTATATGCCTTTTTTACTGCATCATATTAATACATAGTATTTTATAATTCTGCTTAGAAGTCAGTTCTGTTACTTTAAAAGAAATCATTATTTACATTTAAGTACTATAAGCTACTGAAATGTACTCCACCAGTACTTCCCTATAAGAACATATCAAAATAATTATTTTTGGGCAGGGATGTGGCTCAGTGGTAGAACACTTGCCTAATGTTTGTGAAGCTTTAAATTCAATCCCCGGCACTGCAAAACAAAACAAAACAAAACACAGCTTTAGATTTAAAATCATACCGCAAGCATCAGAAGTACAATATAAGATTTAACTTAAAAAACAAGCAAATAAGCAAAGGCTAATGGAAATTACCTGCAAAATTTTCAATTCAGCACTCAAGGACAACAGAGTTTGGAGAAAAAAGGAGCTGTATCACAATATCAAAACTGCTATTTGTTTAAAGCTATAAAATGGATGAGATCAAGTTTTACTTCTCAAATTAAGAGTTGGATCAAGTTTTTAAAATAAGATAAAATTTTCAATGCATTCTAATAGGAAAAAAACCCTTCAATTTTAATTAGCAAAGTTCTACTTGTTTAGTGATGGCTTAATTTGAAAAAAATAATTTGTGACTTAAGTATGTGTTCTGACAGTAGATAACCTCATCTTTCTCATTACTAAAGTTCTTAGCCTCTAATTACTCTGGCTCTAAAAGGATATTATCTGGAAAGTTTTTGTTCTGTGTGTGTGTTTGTTTATTTACTGTGTCATTAAGTAGCATTGACCCCTATAAGTGCTCAGGAAGTTCTGGGCAAGAAGATGGCCAAGTTCAAGGCTAGCCTAGACTACACAGTGAGCTCCAGGCCAACCTAGGTTAGAAGGAGACCCCGAATCAAAAAAATAAACAAAAAGCTATAAAAATTTCTGTCAAATTTTAAAAAGGAAAAAAAAAAAAAGCAGTGAATCAATTTTAGTGGTACCTTTTATATAACCTAAGTAAAATATTTTAACCTGCAACCATATAAAACTAAAATATTAAAATGTTATAGAATTTTCCATTAAGTCTTTGAAATATGGTATATATTTTGTACTTACCAACATACATTTTAAGTTACACTAATTCCATTTCAAGTTCTTAATTGTTACAGGTGGCTACCAGGTAGTACAAATAAATCTAGATTATAAATGGTTATAAAGTAATACTCAAAATACAATTTTTATTAGGAATTTTGAGGTAAAAGTCACATATTTAAGGCTTTAATGGAATTATAAACCTGACCAGAGATGAAATTGACAACATTCATGTGACTGGGTACAATTCATTTTTAATTTCCAATTAGATTTATTTTTCCACAGACTTCCTTTTTCCAACACTAGGAAGTGAAATTTCAACCCAGTCCAAGCAAAAATAAGCAAGTACTTATTACAACTCTGTTACTGTTAGGCATGGTGGTGCTCAATTTTAGTCCCGGCACACATGAGGCAGAGGCAGAGGCAGAGGCAGAGGCAGAGGCAGAGGCAGAGGCATCACTGTAATAAGTTCAAGACAAGACTGGTCTACTTAGTGAGCCCCAGAAAAGTCAGGGCTACATAGAGGGGACCTTGTCTTAAAAATAAAACAAAACAAATCAATAAACAAAGCAACCTTGTTACAAATTTGTAGCGTTCTTAACTACTATATACCATGTAGAAGTTTACAAACACAGAAAGTGAGTTAATGAAAATGTGAACAACCAACATTAACCTTGCAAACTAACACAACAACATGAAGAGTATCCCAAAGGCTCCACTAATGAACTAGACTGCAAACAGATTCTCAAAGAATAAAAGCCTGTTTGAATTATGACATTGCCTTTTCTAAACAAGACTGGGAAATAACGTTTTGTTCTTCTAGAAATTTTCCAAACTCTGAAAATTGGGCAAACAGGGGTCTCCAAATCGACAGCAAAAAAAAGGCACTAACGGAAAATAGCCTTTAATGGGATGTGATAGCCTCTACTTTTTTCAAGAATTGACTGCTAGTAAACAACTTAAGACAGGGGTGTTGAGGTCACAACAGTGATTTTTAACCAGATAAAAGACGGAAATGGGGAATCTACAACATTTTTGATGATTCCAAGTCTTAGGCTGTGTATACACTTCACCATAGAAAGACTGGACCCACCAATTAAAACATTCGTTTCTTTTCTTTTGGGTCAAATCATATCACTTTAGTGCGTCCTTATTAGCTTTCTTGAGTTAATTAAGTTTTTACTGGAACTTTAAAGTGTGACTAATAAAAATGATAGCGATTACTCAAATAACTTTATTTGGGATACAAAGTCACATCACAGTGGGTCAAGTCAAAGCAAGAAGAAATGACTATAAAGGTCCCAGGTAAGAGGACAGTAGGATTAAAAAGAAGTAGGGCTTAAACAAAAATATAAACAAGTTGAGAATCACTGAATTTGATTACTTTATGTCTGTGATTACTTGTGACTATTTTGGTGTGAAGGCTGTGTCTGTCAGCCTTAAAACTCTGGTGATTTCAAAGATGGAAATGACAGCTACCCTTATTTCCTTCTTTCTTGAAGGCTAAGAACAGAGAAAAGTACAGCGGTTTCTCTAAGAAACAAAGATGCTTTCTACCATTTTCCTAAGATGGTGGAAGAGTCTCTCTTCAAGAGGCTTCCCCAAGGAAAATAAGACGAAAGATGGAAAGAAAGCCATAGCAGAATTTCCTGGCTATGCTTCAGGCCATTGCTCCTGGTCACATCCCCTGCGAACCCTCTCTGGTCCAGCCATCTCCCTCTAGGGAGGTTAAGCCTTCCCTGGGCATTGTCTGGTCAGGGTCCCTATTTATACCACGCAGATCGCATTCACCATCGGTGCATTGGGGTCTTGATAAGCCCCGAGGCTGAAAGAAACGCTAGGACAGGACGTGATCTCGGGAACCTCTTCAGAAGCCCCTTTTCCTAACTGGGGTAAGCAAAGAGGGAAGCCGGCCTCTACTCGGGTGGGTTCCTCAGTGGTCAGGGGCGTCCCTTCAGCCGGTGTCGGAGGAAGGTGGCCATTTGAGGGTTTCACTTCTCATCAAAATGCCCTACCGGAGCGAGGGGCCTCCTCGGGGCCCGGGTTCTGCCGAGTGTCAGGTGCGGCCCGCGGTTCCCAACCCTCGGGGCACCGGCGGCCACCATGCACAGGCCACCAGGCAAAGACATCTCCCCGCCCCACCTCTGGGGACCCGGCAGCAGGGCCGGAGCCCCAGTCGCATCGTGCCCGCCCCCGCCCTACCTGAGGGGCCCGGGCGGGGTCGCTAAGGGCCGCTCCCGGGGGCCCCGCGACGGCGCGGCTCGGCGACGGAGGCGCCTCGTCTCGCCGGGGCAGAGCTCGGCGGCGGTTTCAGGGCCTCAAACTCCATCGGGAGCTACAGGGACAGCCCCGTTGGCGGCGGCGAAGGCCGCGACGGGGCCTCCTCCTCCTCCTCCCTCCCTCCGCCTCCTCCTCCTTCTCCTCCTCCTCACCACGGAGGCGGACCTGGAGGGATCCCGACTTAGCTCTCGCGAGAAGTTACTGTTCACTTCACGCGAGATTACGCAAGCCCGGGAGTTGGGGTGGAAGGGAAGCTTAGTGGTCCCCTCCACCCAAACTGCACATCAGTTTCCCCTCTGAAAAAGAGAGCCACCCTCGTCACGTGACAGGGGAGCACCAGGGTACTGTGGGAGATATGAAGACTAGGCAAGCCAAAGAAATTTATGGGAAACTCCCTGTATAACCAGCTAAGCCTTCAGCCAGGCAGCGTGGTTGGGCCAACGCTAAAATTCCATCCTGAAAGGCTTATCATCTTTTGAGCAGAACCTGTATCTATGTTACATTCTACTGCACTCTCTTAACATACTGACCAGATAAGAAGTGACATTCCAGTTTACAAAAATCAAGAACAAAGTGAAACGTTTGTTTGGCGGACCTACCTACCTCATCTAAAAATCTCAAATGCCTCAAAAGGGAGAAAGACTTACAAGTTTTGGATTTTTGACTCAGTATTTGCTAGACTATTTGTAGTAATTGTAAGGTGGGAATTATCCCATTATGTTCTTATAAATGAAAAAACACTAGGAATAGGGGAAACGGGGACAAGGGAAACAAAAATAATGAACTACTACTATATGCCAGGCAATATGATGTGCTTTTAGTAGTACTAAAAGGTTGATACCTTTGTTAATGAAATGCAACTGAAGAATAGAGGTTGTCACGCCTTGTAATTAAACTACAATTTTCCAATTTAGGATGAGATGTTAAGCAAAATTTGATAGTAATTTGTACGTAAATTAGAATGTGGAAATGTGACTTTGATAATGAGCCTTTAAAATACATGATTTGTAAGCCATGTGTAATAGTGCATGCCTGTGAACCCAGCAACTGAAAGACTGGGGCAGAACCATAGACTGGGCTGCATAGCAAGAATCCTCCCCACTTCGCAATGTTTTTATACATACACCCCCCTCTCCTCAACCACAGCAGCTCATATTGCCTGCAACCCCAGCTCCAGGAGGGGATTAAAATTTCTGTACGTGTGACAACAGGATTTTTGTGAAAGATTCCTAGGCCTCACCAATCTGACTTCCATTTATTATCCCTATTTTCATTCAATTATGCCAATCAAAAAAGAAAATTTCCCATCAGGTGTACATTTCTGTCGTTTGAAATGGACACTGATGAGAAACGTTATGTATGTTTCTGAACCTACTGTGTGTGCATGACATTTTTCATTCTATTTCTAATATATATTTCTTTTCACAAATTCCTCAACAATTCCATCTTCTTTTCCATATTATAATTTATCCCTGGCATTATGTTTGTCAAACTGATTTCAAAATCTTATATACATTGTCTACCTCCACTAAAATACAGACTCCAAGACACTTGGTATTGTTTACTTAACAAGTAAACTCAGTAGGTATTTCTAAACTAACTAACTAGCAGGAATAACTGGGTCCCTGGGCTGGATAGATTGTTCAGTGGTTAATGTAGACTGCAACTCTTGCAGTTCCCAGATCCCACATCCAAGAGCTCACAACTCCTTTAGGAGGGGACCCAAAGTTCTGGCATGCATGTGTCCTCACAATAGATATAACTAAAAAATAACAACAAATCACACACACACACACATACAATTTTTAAAAATCTTATCACCAAAAAGAAATTGAGTCCTTTAAAATTCCTAGAAATACAGAAACCCAAAGTTCTCCATTCCCACCTCCAGTTTTATTATGTTTTATACAAACATTAATTACATCCAATGAAAAGAGGAAAGGATTTTCTCTGCAACAAAATAACAACTACCCTTTCAAGATCTTTTACATATATAAATGCAGAAAATAAAAGAGGCTCAACCCAAACATATTTTACTGTCATAAGCAGCTAAATGTATTTAAAAATTAATAAACACTAGACTTTGTCATACCTGCAAATTCTAACAGATTCTACTTTGCTGGGTTTTTCAGTCAAGTCATGCAAACAAATACTCTCCCAGGAATGGTTTGTTTATTTTTTTGTTTTTTATTTTCTGAAACAAGGTCTCCACTAGTTGAGGCTGGCCTCAAACTTAGCTATGTAATTAAGGCTAGCCCTGAAGTGATTCTCTTGCCTCTACCTCCCAAGTGCTGGGATTACAGACAGGCATGTGCACTTCACCCAACTCCTAGGAATGTTTCAAAATCAATTTGTTCACATAACGGAAATAAATAGTATAAATAAAAACACTTTGCAAAACACCCTCCTCACAAGCAAAAATTTCAAAGTGCTCACAAAAATTTTTACAACAATCTTACAAGGCACACATCAAACTTAAACACCGTCAATCAAAATGTCCCAAACATCTGTCACTTCCTAAAAAAACAGTTTTCATTATAGTTTACCCTCTCCATGAATCCCTAGCCCTTCCCTTCAAAACTCACTCAGAAACAAAATTAAGAGAAGCACTTCAGTCACAAGTAAACAACTTCTCAGAGGGAAATATGTTTCCTACTCTAATTGGCCATTAAGTCATGTGGGAAAGGGAATTTAACTACTGTCCATTATCCAATGAAACCAAGTGTTTACCTTCCAAAAGTTATGTCTTCATGAGAGTACTCAAATAGCGGTGTTCTTAAAAACATGTCTCCTCTGTTCACAAGAATGTAAATTTGTAGAAATTTAGAACAAAGAACTAAGTTTAAAATTTAGTTTAAATTTAGAACTTTAGAACTAAGAATTAAGAACTCTACAAATTATGAAAATCAAAGTTATTTTACATAAAATTAAGAAAAGTTGAAGGACAAGTGGCCTGCTCAATGTTATTAATTAGTGACCTGGGTTATAAAGTCAATTGTAAGTCCTAGATTCTTTAACGTCTCTCCCAAAGTTAAAGTTCTATGTAGAGCATTAGTCCCACAAAGGTATCACAAAAATTGTATTTAGCACTTATGATTTTCACAAAACTCTCTTATAGTACAAAATATATTACAGGTTAAAAATCCCAAACTGTGAATGTCAACAGAATTTAAATACAGTAGAGGCTCACACAGAGCTCAGTTACAGAAAGAAATGGGACGGTTAGAAAACAAGTCTTCCCACGTTCAGGGAAGGTGATCTGCCCTGCAGTAAATTTTGCTCTTCATTTTAAGGGCAAAAAAAAATCCTCTTAATTTAGAGGTATTCATATAAATGAGACATTAAGACTAATTATAGTAACTTTCTATATTGAAACTATTAACCTGATGAGTGCTTGAAAAGAAAATGTATATTTAGGCAATGCAAAACAAAAAAATAGGGGGCTAGGCATAAACCCAGTGTTCAGTAAGTGAGGCAAATTCTAGGCCAACCAGGACTATATAAATCATGTTAAAAGTTAAGTAAAAAAGAGATTTAAAAAAAAATGACTTGTTAATATTCACATAAATGAAGCTCAAAAGCATTGTTGTGCTAAAAAAAAAATCAAAAAAGAACACACCAGAAGATTCCAGGTTTATATCACCCCAGATCTAAACAAATTATAGTGATGAAGAACTCTTACGAGATTTTAGAGTTGAAAGAGTAGACAACAGAGGAGCAGCATAAGGGCCTTCTGGAAGGTGGTGGAACTGTTCTGTGTCCCAAAGTTATTATGTGTGTTAAATCCATGGAAAAATAACTCCTCAGAGAAAGGTCAGTTTTAGTGCATGGTTAACCAAAACAAAACAAAACTCTAAGTAAACAGTAGAATAACATCTTTAATAAAACTGGAATATTTAAGAAAAGTAACTTTCCAATCTAAGCCAAGAAAATGCCTGCACGGGCCACAGTGCTGTTAATTCAACTATATTGTATGTAATCAGAAATAAGGTCTAATTACATATTTTCTTGGATACTTAAATGATACAACTCTAAGGACAATCTGCTGGTCCCATGTTAATCTAAACTGAGCTTTTTGTTTGTTTAAAACAACAGAACTTAGTGTTCCTGCTATAATCCAAGTACACTGGTTAAAAATTAAAAAGAAAACTATTAGTCTTGTTTTCAAAATAGTTAATAGTAATGGACAAAATTATGATTTCAAATCTATTTTTTATCATTCTAACTCATTAAAGTTACTATACAGTTAGACTCAGCATTAAATCACTTAATCTAAAAGCTACAAATCAGGACCTGCAATTACTACAGAACAGAGGACTAATAACTAATGTTTGAGACGACAATGTGGAATCCCATAAACTTAACCATTGCAGTCACCACTTTACAACTATTAAAATTCAGAATGGATAACACATAGGAGGAACAAAAATAGGAAGTACAGACAGTGGCGAAGAGGTACTACCAACACTGCATCTTAAAAACAAACATGCTTAACAGAGGGACTCTCTGTTTTCTTTCAAAGTTCGTAACTTGACTACAGCAGACTCTGTCGTTTGAGGTCAGGCCTAGATAGTTTTTCACCACTGCTTCTGCCATGAACAGAGCTTAAGTGCTTTTTCAGAGCAGACTTGTGTTTGAAATCCATATCACAGCAATGGCACTTGTATGGCCGGTCCCCACTGTGTATGTTCAAGTGGTCCTGAAGTGTGCTCTTAGCAGTAAAGGTCTTCAAGCACACAGTACACTGGAAGGGTCGTATACCCATGTGTCCTCGAATATGCCTGTTCAGATTTTTCTTCTGTGTAAATGTTTTCCCACACTGCAAGCACAAGAACAGTTTATGCATCTTAAGATGACGAAGATAGTTTTCTACATGAAGAAAGCCCCTTGGGCATCTGGGGCATTGGTGCCTCAATGAAAAATCCTCATCTAGATTCTGGATCTCATTTACTGTACCATGACTTCCATCAGTATTCTCACAAAATAGCCCTTGAGTTTGATTTCCTGGAACTTCTGACACTCTGCTCTCAACTGTAGAATTGATCAATGAATGCTGTGTCTCAGGAAAATACATGCCTGCTTTGGATGAGGTACAAGGCTGTGAAAACTGCCCATTCTCTACACCGTCCGTACTGATCGATTCTACACGGAGGATACAAATTTCATTCTCTTTAAAACCACTATCCACTGTAGAGAGCTCTGGTGACTTCATTCCACTTCGTTCTGATGTCAACCTCTCTACAGCAGACTGTAATGTGTTACTTTCCTCTTCTTTAACATGGAAATCTAGGTTTACAGGACTATCTTCTGAAATTTCAATTATCTCACAGTCTTTATCAGAATTTTCTTCTTCATTCTTAACATCTGTATCTGAAGATTGACACAAGTCAGTGTGTTGGTTATTTTTCATAGAAAGATCGATTTCCAGATACTTGGATAAAGCTTCTGTGCATTTTTCTACAATGTGAACCATCTGGAGATAACTGGCAGCAGTCAAGTATTTCAAAAGCTCTTTCCGCTTCACTTCAAGTGCTCCAGTATAGCAAGACAGCAACAACTTTCTGCCAACCTCTGCACTCTGCAGAATGGTGATCCTGACGTGCTTTGACTGTGTGAGTAAAAACTGATCTCTCATAAAAGTGGAGCAAGCAGCCAAAATCACCTTGTGCCCCTGGAATTCAGTATCATTAATATATATCGATACATCACAAAATAAATTCTGCTGTCTTAAGAGATTCATTTTCTGTAAGACCAAATCTCCTTGCTGTTCAAACTGGAAGTGTAGAACATCAGACTCAGCAGCCATGGTTACAACCTATGCAAAATAGAACACAAGCATTGATACAGGATAGACAAAGAGCCCCCCACTTCCCAACTGTCCCCAAATCACCATCTATACAGCCAGAAAGTCATAATGTATCACCTCAGGATACATAATTTTAAATACCAGTAATAAATACAGAGAGACAGAAAGTACACCCAACATCTTAAATTTTAAAGCGTAATCTTGCATATTACCCACCGCTATTACAAGTCCTGCTTTGACCATTGCAATGACGTTCAACAGGTCTTCTGACAAAGCACTCTTTAAATATTCTGAACTACCATACTGAATTACCACTGGAATTAACATTACGTTAAAAAGGGAGGAAAAAAAAAAAAACAAACTCATATGCTTTAAATCCATTGTTTCTCCCACTTCCTGGACAGCCTTTTGTACCTATAAAGAATGCAAATTCTTTCAGATTTTCACCCTACCCCACCTTTTACAGATCGATCTTCGTCGTTTTTCATATACCCATCATTGTACAGTTCTATGGGTGTATCATGCAACCCCCATTTGCTTATCTATTACATTCACGCTTCCTGCTCCATTCCGTCGAGCCCAAACCAGAGATTTAACACGACTCCCGGTCTCCCAGACAATCTTTTGCTGATTCTGTGTCCACGCAATGATCACGGCCCCACACAGTAGGAGTTGACATGAATCCCAGACAGCGTTCCTGCCAATTCCTGGGGACACTGCACAGGGTTCCCACCCCGAGCCTTTGGAAGGTCAAGGTCCCGCTGGCCAGGCGGGTGCGCGCCAGTCTGGGGCTGAGGTCGCCCCGGCTGCACTCCTCGCAGCGTGGTCCTCTAGTCTCACCTGGAGGCATGTCTCCTTCACTTAGACTTACCGACTAGCAAAACTGGCTTTGAGGCTTCCGCGGCAACTACGGCCCAGGCCGGAAGATGGACCTTAGCCGGGGAGGAAACGCTTCCGGTGTTAACCACCTTTATTCTTTACGGAGACTGTCTGGACGCCCCGGAAGGACATCCTGAGCTGCCCTTTCCGTCTTACTTTGTCCGTTCCTAGAAGAACAAGAGAAACGTCAGAGTGCCGGCGAAGCCGCCGGGTCTCTTCTGGCCGTGAAGCTAGTTACAGCAAGTAAAGAGCTCTCAAGACCGGAACCACAGACGAGCTCCGAATTGGCTTGGCCCCAGCCTCTGGGTGCAGCTCCACCACTGGATCCGCCCTCCTCTCCTCACTCTAATTTAGACTGACTCGCTGACTATGCTATACGTGCCTAGCTACGAAAGGATCTTTGTCTCCCTTTGGGTAATGGGAACCGAACACTGGGCCTTGCGAACGCAAAACACTCCTTTGCCACTTACCCTTCAAAACTGGTTTATACTGATTACAAATGATCTCTAAGCTGCTCTTCGATAACTTGGGATATAGTTGGAAATAATTTATCTTAAAAACTTAAAACCCACAACGAACTATATGCCACATCAAGGGAGGAAGGATTATTTAGGACAATATATACTTATTTTGCATTCGCAGAATCTAGTATCCATGGATTGAAGATATTTTGTGCTCCTGTAGCCAGGAACACAGCTCTGGCTGCTCAAATGCTAGTTACTCTACCAGTGAATCACACACACCAACCCTGAAACTGTTTTTTTGTTTGTTTGTTTTATTCTCAGCTGCTTCATAAAGAAATAACTGGTTCTAATAGTAGCTAATTTCTGATTAACCCATACTTTCTTCAAAAGGCAATCTCAAATTTCCCCCTGGTGCTGAGTATCAAACCCAGGGTCTTTGCATGCTGGAAAACACTATTAATGAGCTGTATTTTCAACCCCTCACCATCCTTAAAATGTGTTTAAACACACACACACACACACACACACACACTTGCTGGCCGGTGGTGGGGCACACCACTAATCACACAACTTTGGAGGCAGAGGCAAGAGGACCTCTGTGAGTTTGGGGCCAGCTTGGTCTACAGATTGAGTTCCAGGATAACTAGAGTTATATTACAAAGAGAAACCCATCGTGTAAAATCAAACCCAAAAATAAAAACATTTTTAATTTAAATCCAAGCAACTGAGTCAGAGAGGGGAGTAAGAAAATAAGTCATGACACACAGTTTAATTGTTACGCGTTTATTAAAGAAACTTCCCCATTGTAAGTAAAGAGGTAGTTCAAAGTATGTCTAACATACAACAGATTTAGAACAGCCATTCATGAGCTGAAATAAAATGTTCTAAGTTGTTTGTTTAGGACAGTATTTTAAAAATGGTAACACTAGTCACCTTTCACACATCTTCTAAAGCAAAACCACACCTGATTTACCTCACAGCCACTTCAGTTTGGAGCTTTTTATATTAAATAATAAATAAATAACAGAAAAAATTTTTAAGAAACCAAACTACAATAAAGTCCTCTTCCTTTTGAAGTTTTCCTAGGAATGCATACAACACAATATTTGAGCCTGGCTTGGTGGCACATACCTTTAATCCCAGCACTCAGGAGGCTACGGCAGCAGAGGGTACACAGTGAGATCCTGCCTCAAATACAAAACCCAAACACTGAGATTTACACCCAGACCCATATAATCACAACTAGCATTAAAAACCTCTTCTACTTCTTTGCAATAAGATCTGAGAAACGTGTAAGAACCCAAATCCCACCAAATGTAAATGTCTCAGAGAAATAAGACCCCTCCAACCAAAAAATGAAGAGACCATAAATTACTTGGCAACAGTGAGAAGTAACAAATTTAGTAACAGAAAACCCTAAGAAAGCTGACATTAAGCCACCAGTTCTAAACTTTCCAAATGCTGCCATCCTTTAATGTAGTTCCCCATCATGTAAATATCTGTGTTTTCCAGTGGTCCTGGGAGATCCCTGTCAAAAGAGTCATTCAATAGCTCCCCACACCCCCTACCAGGCTTCTGACCCACAGATTGAGAACCAACACAAAACAAGGCAGTCATTCTCAGTTATGAAATAGACTGGAGATTTGTCTCACTAAAATCACTTGACTGTAAGTCCTAGAACATCACGGATCGTATCAATCTTACTTTCCTATCCTCAGAATCGAGCATAGTGCCTAGAAACACCAGTTACTTATGTTTCTTGAGGCTCTGGGAGCTCAATGGTAGAGAACAAACTCCCCAGCATTTAAATAAAATAAAATAAGGCTTTTGAGTGACTGAAATGAATCAAGATATAGCCTGAAATAAAAGAGTTCAATATTATTTGAACCCATGCTGGTTTTAGTCTTCAGGCTACTAACAGAAACCGGACAATAGTAACGTGGAGCCTCATGATTTTGAAATGTTTCTATGAAAAACAATTTCAGAGAAAATATTCTAAATGGTGGATGACATGGTAGAGTCCTACTGTTGCATAGAATAGGTACTCTTTGGATGAATCATTAAAATTTAGAATTCCAGAAAGCATTATTAGACCATATAATGAGTGATGTTGGGCATAAAGTACAAGTCTTATTAGTCAACTGTATTCTTATTTAAATCTTTAGTAGAAACTTTGCCTCAAATCTGAGCCATGTATAAATATATCAAATTGTAACAAATTAAGACCTCTTGCCATCTAAATATAAATTTAATTTTTGGATTATCTGTGCATGTACTCTCATAGCTCAAAAATAAAAACAAAAGTCTGGTGGAAGTAAAGTTTCTCAGACAAAATCAGTTTCACATTTGGATCTCTCACATTATTCTAACTTGCTTTACCCTTTATACCCAAACAAGTCAATCACTTAGATATAATTCATCTAGCTAAAAAAAGCAATTAACAGCTAGAGTTGTACTTCGGTGGTAGATTCAGTGCTTGCTTACCACATGTGAGACACTGGGTTTGACGTCCAGCACCACTACAATAAAATATTTATGTTTACTTAGGTCTTAGTTCAGGCTGGCCTCTAATTTACAGTAAACCTCCTGCTTTGACTTCATAAATTCTGAGATTACAGGCACAAGCCATCAAAATAAGCTTAAAAAAAGTAATTATCACAAATCATTCTGTGACATTTTGTTAGTAAATCCTAGGCTGTCTCCAAAAGCCAAGATATAGCCAAAAAAGACGTATAGGGACAGTTATTCATATTTAGTCATGTGTATTTTGGCCAATGGTGGCCAGGCTACCTGTTTGACTCTGAATACTCCTACTTAAAATAACAGAGATGGCGGAAACAATCCTTCAAGAGTTTCTTAAGTTCTCCAGCAATCCTACATCTTACTCTGACCCTTGGATCAGAAACAAGCTCAAAATTATGTCTGAAATGTACTTTAGAATAAAGAATTGTTTTTTCCACCTTTCAAGATCAACTAAGAAAGGTGATAAAGCAGACAGTGTATCCTGTATCTCTAAGACTATCTAAATGCAAAAATTCTGGTTGTTCTTCTGTAGCCCACCTAATTTTTTTTCATCTGTTTTCAAGGTGAGAAAAGGAAAAGTACTAGGAGACACTGTAAACTGCACAAAAGTGATGGCCAAACTCACCTTCCTTATGTAATAAACTCTGATCTGCAGTTCAGACTCCATTATAGTACATTTCTAGAGAGACCATTGATTATTCTTCAGCTCACTCCAATATGCCCAAAGCATCAACAGGGTACATATGTAAGCAGCTGGCCTCTTGTTGGAATATGTTTAGGAAACTTCCCATGTGCTCACTGTGTTTTATTATACTTCTATTATTTGCTAATTATCCTCCCCATAGTGGTCCCTATTTGCAGATGTTTCTGAAAGGATTGTATTGTGGGTTCTAACAACAATTCAGTGGGCTGTGTTAGTGTTTAAAGTACAAACCAACATACTTCTTCATAGCAGCTCCAAAAAGAGTAGAAGCAGACTCACTCATCAGGCTTGAATGAACCACAGCAGACAAACAGAGGCTCTATCACATATTTAGGTCAACAGCAGTATCTCCTCATATCCCAGCCTCATTACCCCCACCCCGAAGAATATGAACTTTTCTAAGCACAGTATCTATTAGTGGGAAGTAGGTATTGTTATTCGTTAGTACCTTCAGAATGTGCTTGTTAAAGATTTAAAATAGTGTCAGTCTAAGACATGTACTGACACTAGGTAGACAAATGGAATTACTCCTTAGGAAAAGAAAATAGACTTCACAGGATAAATAACTCAAAAAAGAGCCAGGAGAGGGCTAAAGGAAAACAAAGCCACCAAAAGTGGGAGCTGCTTGGTCTGCTGCTGCTCACTCATGACCACCTGCTTGGAGGCTTGGGAGAAGAAACTATCAAAAGCACTCCTAGAAAGAGTAAGCACTATTGCCACACTCTCAGTCAATTCTAGCCTGTGAGCACTAGGTCCCTCCTCAGTTTACACAAGTACTTTCACTCCTTAGGCTGAGGACAGCTTGGGTCAGTTTACCTGCATCCAGGACCTGTGTTGCATCAGGTTGTGGTTGACAACCTTTAGAGTCTGTAACTGTTGTACATGCAAAAGAATCAAAATCCACTGTGAGGTCTTGCACACTTCTCTCATTGGCATTATCAAAGCTGTTTTTGCCATGCAGCTGTTTAAGGTGTTTCCTCAAAACTGGCTTATGTGCAAAAACCATGTCACAATAGTTACATTTATGGGGCTTATCTCCACTGTGAAGGTTAAGATGGTCCTGTAAGGAACACTTCTGAGAAAAGGTTTTCCCACAGATTTTACACTGGAAAGGTTTAATTCCGGCATGCACACGCATGTGTCGATGAAGATTGCCTTTCTGAGTGAAAGTCTTGCCGCAGAGTAGACACATAAAGAGTTTGTGCATTTTTAAATGGTTGGCGTAGTTCTCCAGGTGGCGAAACACCCTAGTACACTTTGGGCATTGGTGATGCCACTGTAAGCCTTTGTCTACACCTCGAATATTAGGCCCAAAGACATCTTTTGAGGTCATGATGATGTCATCATTGCCTGTGTAAGAGAGGGCGTAATTGTGGAGATGGCTCTGGTCTAGTTCACTTACTCTGTTTTCCACAGTTGAGTTTATCAGGGAGTGCTGGGGCTCTGATGAATGTAAAGCAGTGGGTTCAGAAGAAATGTACTGGTTCTGATCTTTTTTACTTCTAACCTCTGATACATCCCCAATAGATTCTACCTTAACAATCTGAATATCACTGTCCTCCATATCCATACTGTCTTCAGATGGATGAATACAAGGTAAGTCCTGTTTTGGAGAGCCTCTGTCATCTCCCTGCTGTTCTTTCGACTGGGGAGAAGCACTCTGTGGTTCACATCCCTCTTTACTATCCATTGGTTGTTTTGGCTTTATAAACTTCCATAGCGCCTGTGTGCACCGTTCTACAATGTGGCTCATCTGAAGAAAACTCGCAGCAGTCAAGTAATTAACCAGCTCCATCTCAGGGAATTCCAGCACACCACTATAACAGGATAAGAGCAATTGTCTCCCCACTGCAGAACTCTGTAAGATGGAGATTTTCACCTCTCGGGAATCATTCAGTAAAAACTGGTCTCTTAAGAAGGGGGAACCTGCAGCAAAAACAATTTTATGCCCCTGCACCTCAACATCATCTATGAGAACTGTAACATCACAAAATTTATTCTCTTCTCTTAATTTGTTCATTTTTTGTAACATTGAATCTCCATAATTTTCAAACTTGAAGTGAAGGAGATCTGATCTTTCAGACATTTTGGCAGACCTAAAGAACAGAAATGTAAAAAAGGTGGAATTTAAGAAAATTTAAACAATTTAGAAACCTGGATTTACCTTTCAAAACCAAATGTGTTGTCATGTCTGTTTTGTATGTATCTAAAAAGCTATAATAACAGCTTTCAAAGGCCATTAAAAATTACTTTTTACCAGTATCAGGTGCCAACTGTTCCTAAAGAATAGACATACAGAGGTATAAATAACTGGGCATTAACTCAACTTTTTAAGACGCTTAACACAACAATGTTTGAGTTAGTCCAAGAAGTTTATTTTTTACTTCTCAAATGAGAATTCTATTTTAAAAACATCAGAACCCAAGTAACAGCAAAGACATTATTTTCTTTTGCATGAAAGATATACCTAATTTTTCCCAAAACAAAATGCTCTTTTGTTTCCTATTTTTACTATTGTTTTGCCTGTATGTATATCTGTATGCCACATGGGCGCCTGGTGCCCAGAGAGGCCAGAAGAAAGTGTCAGATTCCCTGGAACTGTAGTGCAGATGGCTGTGAGCTGCCATGTGGATGCTGAAAATTGAACTGGAGTCTTCTGAAAAGTAGCAAATGCTCTTAAGCACTAAGCTATCTCCCTGACTCCTTTCTATTTTAGAGTCTACAGGGGTACTGTTTGCTAGGAATCACCCCCTCCTCACCTCCTTTTTTCCTTTAAACTGGTTTAAATTTATTCATATAACTATTTCTGTGACAGAAGTCACAGATTTAAAGAGACAGTGTTTGATCATCGACAAAGGCATAATTCTTTATCCTGTGCTCTATGGATAAATCTAAAGTCTCTTGTAAGGAATATTTCTTTATATGGAGAACAAAACACTATTTGATGAACCGATCAATGGAGTATGGGTGGGAATAGGGGCAGATTCAATACTCACTGGATTGTTCTTTCCTTTGTACCCCTATGTGCACATCAGTTCTTATGTGGACTACTGAAATTGATTCCTAAATGTTTTCCTTGGATTCCAACTTCTCTGAAACTCAATGTATATAACTCATTTCAAAAATGATACGTTATATCTAACCCATCTAATTTCTTCAGTAACTTCTCAATATTTCTTGAATGAAGACTAGTCTCTTGGTTATAAGTTAACTAAAACTAATAAACGTAAATAATGATAGGACACAGTCAACCACAGAGAAGGGTTTTTTGTTTGTTTTTGTTTTTGCCAACTTTCTGCACAGGGTTGAGAATATCTAGTAGATAATCTGCCTAGCCATTATGTGAAACTGGGTTCAATCCACAACACTTAAAATGAAACCAATTCTACATACTGTTCTGTTTATATGACAAATCTTTTATGAGTAAGTGCTCATGTTCTGATTCCATTCTTTGTAGGTTTTCTCATAACCTGGCTTCTCATGTATATTTCTAAAAGAGAAGGATGGATTAGGCACACCAACACCATAATTCCAGTCTACTAATCACTAAACATAACTGATAATCTCTTTTAAGAATCCAATCTTCTATCAGGTCAATAGATAGGTCCGTTGTGTCTTTGAGAAACAGTTTCTAATCTAAGTGTATTAGGCAATGCAGCTTGAATTTTGTGCACTCAACAGTCCCTACTTCACCGTCAAGTAAGACAGCTTTTCCTGGGTACATCAAGATTTTGGTTTTGGTTTTTGTGGTTTGTTTATTTATTTATGTATTTTGAGACAAGACCTCTATATGTAGTCCAAGCTGTCCTGGAACTCTTTTTGTAGACCAGGCTGGCTTAGAACTCACAGAGATCCACCTGCTTCTGCCTACTGAGTGCTGGGATTAAAGATGTGTACCACTATCACATCTAAATTATGAAGCCCAAAATTTATAATCTTAATTTTTCAAAGTGTCAGCTCTTGAGGACAGAGTCCAGGTATTATTCCTCAGTGCTTGGTACATAATGTATCTACTTGCTCTAAACTTGTCACACATGTTTCAGTAATCTAGAACACTGCATTCCAGCCAGTCTAGCTTTATTTCCTCAAGGCACCTGCCCAACCACTTAAAACAAAAGATTTGTCTCTAGGGCCCTCAGCACAGTATATCTACAAACACTTAAAATGCTTCATCAAATAATTCCTTCCTGTCCAAACTACAAATTCCCTGGCATTAGGCATTAACACACGCATCTTGTGGGGCTTTTACTTCAAATTCCTACTGCAGCCACCCTGCTTTTCCCATTATTGACCAGAGTCTCCTCTGTCAAAACTAGTGCACACTACTATCACCAACACCATACAAACACAGAAAGGGGTCAGTCCTCAGCAGTTAAACCTACAGGATTAGTCTCACAATAAAAAGAATTGTGTTAAGTAGACCAGATAGACTAGTATCTATGGACATTCCATGAACGAGGCCATAAGGCCTAGAAAAGAGTAAAAATGATTTAAAAAAAAAAAAAAACAAGCAAAAAAATAGCAAAAGGTATTTCAGAGAACTTGATAACTGACAATGAGAATAAAAATAGGAAAAAAGAGAAACGCAAAAACACAAACACAAACAAACAGCCAGGGCCAGACAGCACACACAGCACTCGTAAGCTGAGGTAGGTAGATTGCAAGAGGCGGGCTAACCTGAGCTACATAGTGAGATCCTATCTTAGAAAAATTCAAAACCTCACAGAAATGTCACAGAAAGAGGTAATATTTAGGAGACGGTGGCACATGTATATTAATAACCACAAGCTATGTAAGGCTTTCTCCTGTATGGCACTGTGAATGTGGGGAAAATAAAAGATAAGGATTGTACTGAGAGAAGAAAAATGCAGAGAAGTAAATGTGGTAGAGAAATCAATGAGTTTTAAACAAGGGAAAATCTAGAAAACAGTAATTTTTTTCAGCATTTTGAAGCAGCCAAACTATATTATCACTGGTTAGTTTTATTGGCAGTAGCTTTGGGAGTGAATTTAACCAGCAATTTAACCAGCAGTTATAAAAATGACTGTTGTATCAAGTGGGCAAACAACAGCGGCTGGTCTTGAAGTCACTACAGCTCAACAGTATTTTCCTGGTCATAGTAAAAAAAAAACATTCATTGTTTCAGGTTGGGGTATAGCAGAACTCGGAATCTTTTAAGTCAAATGTCTTTGGGGAAACCTGTTCCTTGTTCCTTTATAGAGAAGCCAGAGTTCACTTTCGTTTATATCCCACTCATTAGTTCTCAACGTTTACAACAGGAACAGCCTGCTTTGATCTTCCTGCTGCAGTCTGAGAAGTTGTTTACTTTAGCTCTTCCTAATATCTATCAGCCCAATTATCCCTTTAATAGTCTGTTCCCAGGTCACACACTTTTGCCATTAGATACTTCTTGCCATCAGTCTCCTTTGCCAATGGGTCATTAGTTATTTGAGAACATGGAACTTTATTACAACTTTATTAAGCAAAACACGGCACTATAGTGACTCCTTGATTTTTGCTGTGAAATTATTATTGATCTATAATGGAGATGATTTCCAGTAACGTGATACACTCTTTTGAGGATCTAAAGAAAAGAACTCTTTAGATCATGTTGAACCAAATTTTCAATCTTTTTTTAAACAGAAAAAAATTTAAATAATTAATTGCTCAGTTGTATACTATGAACTTAGTATATATGGAATCTTAGGTTTAATCCCAGCACCATACATACACGTATAAAAAAGTAATATAAAAGTAAATGTATGTGCACATACAACCAAACAAATAATATAAAAATATAATAATCAGCAGAGGTGGGGGCTAGGGGGTGGCACACACCTTTAATCCCAGCACTCAGGAGGCAGAGGCAAGTGAGTTTTTGTGAGCAGAAGGCCAGCCTGGTCTACAGAGTGAGTTCCAGGACAGCCAAGGCTATGCAAAGAAATCCTGTCTGGCCTAACAGAACTAATTCCTTTTACAAAATGATACCTAATTGTAATAATGAGGGTTTTTGGCTGTGGGAGGCTAGACAGCCCCTTATGAACGGAGCTGGCCACACCCCTTCAGGAGCCCGGGACCCTGGATAAGCGTCTTCAGACCTTATCAGATGACACCTGAATCCCACCACATCTAATGTCTTCTAAATTCACATCACATTCCAAATATACTGTTAAATGCTTTACCTAAATTAACTCATTTAGTCCTAAAAGTCTCTACTTGTAGATTATTACCCCCATTTTGCCTATTAAAAAATGAAGCTGAGAGAACATAAATAATATTAATAAACAGAAAAAACATAAAAATTAATAAATAGAAATTGCTAATTGTTAGAGCTAAAACTTGTGCTCAAGCTATGAATCAATACACAAAACAAATGGGCAAGGCAGAGCTTGGCTTAAGGATTTATCTGAACTGTGTAATAGTTCAGATTTTCCTTCTTATATTGACATCACCAAGAAAATCTATGTAGTGCTATATTGTAGTCTGTAGATTTTTGTATTTTAGTTATACTTCAATAAAAGATTTACATCCAAAAGCAAAAAGAACAAATTCATACCAAATTTAATGTTAAGTACAGGATTATAATGACAAGTCATTTATGTACTAACTAACCCTACTAATATATACATATATTCTTGACTGTATATATGCCTTTATTCTTTTATTATTGATCTCAAGGATTTTTATTGATGTTTGTTTTTTAACTTATTTTGTTTTTATCAATATGTATGTGTGTCTGTCTGTATGTATATACGTATATGCATGCAGATGCCAGTGGAGGATAAGACAATATTGGATCTCCTAGAGCTAGAATTATAGGTGGTTATAGACCACAGGCTATAGGTGCTGGAAACAAAACTTTGGTATTCAGCAAAATGAGCAAGTGCTCTTATCCCCTAGCAATCCCCTAAGCCTTGGCTTTGTTCTGTTCTTTCTTTCTTTCTTTCCTCTTTTCAAATCATTATTTTGCTAGTCTGTTTATGAAGTATCACTAAATTGTGCAAAGGTAAAAGCATGACTTAAAAGCTCTGGTTTTTGGTTTGTGATTACACAGAAAAGCCTGTCTGTTTTCTCAGTTTTATTCTTTCCCTATGGTAAAAATTCCTGTTCCTATCCTCATCACTAATTAACCAAGCTTAATCTCAACTTAATATACTTGAAAATTTCTGCTGTTTAAGTATTTAACATTTAAAAATGATGATGCTGGGGCTGACTGCTCCCCCAGAGGACTAGAGTTCAATTCCCAGCAACCACATAATAGCTGACACCACAGGCATACGTGTAGGAATGCACAGAAAATAAAATAAAATAAAATAAAATAAAATGATGATGCTTATACTCGCTTATACTCTTACTCTATCAAAAATTCAACAATTTGAAGATAAAGATATATAGGAAATGGCTTAGTGAATAGCCTTTTACAATGCCATCATCTTAACAGATCAGGACAGGAATGAGATTGTGACTACAGGGATAAAACTGTAAAAATAATATAAGACAACCTGAGACCAATGCTCTTGCTCATCAAGGTAGAGAAAAAAGAGAACAATTATCGAAATAAATCTAAGTATTTTGGCTTAAGTGACTGAGTATCTCTGAGTGCCATTCAGTAATCTAAAGGGATACTAATATTAAATAGTAAAGGGATGATCCTAAGACTGGTCATTAAAATGTTCACAGAGAGCTTTTGTGGCACCGGAGTAAAATCTAGCAGTTGGTTAGAACAAATCTGAAAATGTAGAAGAAACCTCAGTGTAAATCATAAGTAAGTTGTAAATGAAACATTACATTGGAGTACAAGAAATATACTTCAGTTAGCAAAGCGTGGAAGAGGACCGCAGGGCAAAAGAAAGAAAAAGCACACATACAATATAACAGACTCATGACTTACCTCTCAATCTCGATATCCTTGTAGGTCTTGCTCTTAATCAATAAGCCTATCTTTCTTTCCAGTGATCCCATTCCTTGTCCTCTACATAGTCACCACAGAGCACATAAGGAGAGCAAGGACTCTGGAATCCAATATCTAAGGTTAAAACTCTGCTCAGCCATTACTAGTCATGTGTCCATGGGTGAATTACTTATTGAGTCTGATTCAGCTTTCTTGTCAACCAATATTAAGTTACTCTGTGAGATTGCTAGGAAAAATTTAAAAAGCTCATCATTAAAGATTTAACTTTTATATCACAAATGTTCTGCCAGCATGTATGTGCACAGCTTGCATGGTGTCTATGGAGAAGAAGATATCAGATTCCCTGGAACTGGAGTTATGAATGACTGTGAGGCATGTCAGCCCTGAGTACTGAACCACTGAGCCATCTCACTAGCCCATTAGTTCATTTTAAAAAGAGCTTAGAATGGTGTCTCTTATGTGCTCTTTGAACGTGTATTGAATAAATAAACAAATAAAGTCTGTCAGTTTTCTTTGTGAAATCCTTCATATTTTTCCCATTTAATGTCAAACCAATTGAGGCCTCTGATATTTTATATTGCATTACATCATCTGCTAAAATTGCTTTTTACCAGATGGCCTGTGAGTAAAAAGGATACTTCCTTTCTTCTTTCTCTTTCACCAGCTTAGTATGATCTAGTGAACTCTCTTCAGAATTCTCTCATGATACCAGGACCACCCTGTGCTCTTGGGTTCTCTTTTTTACTTCTCTTCCTGTGGACTCTAATTTGCTTCCCTCCTTCCTGAATGTAACCACCATCCTTCAAATCACCTTTATTCAGTGCTCCCTCCTCAATGCCAGCTCTTCTAATGGCAACTGCCCACAAGACAAGATTCAAACATTTTACCTGTATCCATAGTGTTTAGGCTGATCTCCACATTTTCGTTCCCAATTCTTAACCTAGAAAGTTTTATGTGGCTTTCCCTTTAGACATGAACTCAACATACACAAAAACTGAACTTGTATTTCTTGACAGTATTAAGGTTTTATTTCTGATTATGGCATCACTATTCTTCAAATGTCAAGTGCCTAACACTGAGGGGTTTTTTCTTTTTTTTGTTCCTCCTTCAATGTATCTATTTTAGCACTTTCCTTTCTTGTAACAATACTATAATTCTAGATTTTATTGCAGATCACCAGTATGATCTCAATACTTTTTCAAAATAATCTCCAATAGAAGTGTCTAGATTTTAGGTGAGAGCCTAGATTCAGCTAGTTTCTAGTTTACTACCTTCCCAGGAAACAAAATGACTTTCTGCAGTACAAATCTGACTGTATCAGTGTCCTGCTCATAGAACTTCAAAAAGATAACCCATTTCCTTTAGAATTAATTAAAACACTCACTACCTGGACTTTACTTATCGACTTCAAATTTCATCTTACGCACAGAACCTCCCCCACCCCATTCAGAGTCTGTTATTTCTCAGTACAACTTTTCCACAAAGTAGAATTTAGAGGCCACTCTTTCTACAGGCTTCCCAGCAACCGTCCCTAGAGCAGTTGATATAAGTAACCGATATATATATATAACCCCAACCCCGACACGAGCATCAATTTGTTCATATATTGCTTCCAAACTTGACCGTGAAATCTAGATATTTGACGAACCTCTAGTACTTAGCATAGCGCCAGTAATACAAAAGGTACTGTCGCCGGCGCCTTAGCAGGGGTAAAACCCACCAAAACCTGGCACTTACAGTAGTCTCACGGCCTTGCCTTAGCTCCCGCGGTTCAGTTTTCCGCTGGCCTCAACTCCAGCACTTGTTACAAAATGCCAGAGTCGGCCGTCCTGGCCAGCCACAGGGCCCTAGGTAGAGGGTCGCAGGAGGCAGTCCCTGGGGCATCCTGAGATTCCCCACTGCAGATTCGGTAAGGGGAAGAAGGTAAGGTGCAGCACGGGCCGGTCCAATGGGTCAGGTCCCCCGGGGCCTAGACCAGCTCCTCGGCTCCCATCCCAGGGCAGGTCGCAGCTCATCCAGATCCCCACGGGGACTCCATTCTCAGAGATCCCGCACCCCAGGCCGTCTCTCCTGTCGCCTCCGAACTTACAGACTCGGGGGGAAGGCAGCCATCTGGATCTAGCACCTCCAGGAGCTCCGGCCCCTCGGGGCTCCAGAAGGGGGAGGGGCAGGCAACCTGAGCCAAAGGGGGACCCAACGGAACCGGAAGGGCAGCCCTGGCCGGACAAAGACAACTTCCAGGTCCCATGGTCATCTCCGCCAATCGGAATGCTCGGAGGACGACGGGGGGGGGGGGCCGAGAGGGACTTTCCGTGTCGTGGGCGGGGCGCCGGCTGGGGCTGGGGAGTTGTGCTGCGCCGTTCGCTCCGCAGCTTCTGTTCTTCCGTGGGAGGCGGTCCGCAGCTCCGTTCTCGGGCTGCTGCCGTCACGCAAGGCTCCCGCCGTCCGCTGCCTGCATGGGCCTGAACAGCCTGTCTGCGCGCAAGCCGTGGTAAGTCCCTCCCGCCCAGGGATGTGGACTCGCCGCGTGGGAGCTCAGAACGCAAAAAGCTGTTGGTTCCCCTCCCTTGTGGATATTGGTGTTAATTAGGGAATCTTATGTGTTCCTAAGATTAATCTCTTGCCTTCCATAGCTTCGGTTACCCTGGAGGTTCACAGATTTCTCGTTAGCCTGAACACCTCTCTTGAGCTCCAGAGCCAACACTCAGACGAATTTCCTGTTGATTGTCCAGTGTTTGCTGTGCCTTTTTGAATCAAGTTCATGCCCAGGCCTACCTAGCTATAGTTACTGGTTTGTGAAAGGAATCATCCACTCACTCTTCCCGATGAGAAAATTTAAATAACTTTCTGAATCTGTTTTGCTTTGCCAATACACTTGTTTGCTGCTTTATCTCCATTTATTTTATTTATCCTTTGGGGGCATTATTATGTAACAGACATAATAATTTTAATCTTTTGCAAACCTAAAGTTGAGTGGCCTGTACAATGTTGTATAACCACCGCTGTACCTCCCTTTATTCTTTTGTGGATATTCATGTTTCATAACATCTGTTTAAAAAAAAAAAAAAAAAAAAAAAAAACCTTTTGCCCATTGAGTGATTGAGTGGACTTGTTGAAAATCAATTAGTTTATGAGAGTTTTTTGTCGGGCTGTCTACAGAACGGTGATCTATATGTTATCTATATGCTAGTACCATACTGCTTTGCAGGCAATTTATTGTGCACGCCATCTTTATTCAAGATTGTTTTGGTTCTTCAAGATATTTGGTACTTTCATTTGAATTTAGTACCAGGAATTGAACCTGGGGCTTTCTTCTCATTACACAAATATTGTACTACATCAGCCACATCTTCAGCCCTGCTTTTGTATTGATTTGGGGATTGACTTTTATTATTTCTTCAAAAAAAGGCTTTTGGAAATGGCTTTGGATAGTATTAAAATTTTGATGCCTTCCCTTCCATGAACACAGATGTCTCTTTATTAATTGCTTTCAGCAATGCTTTTTAGTTTGCAGTATTCTTGGTTCATTCACACTTTGTTGTTATTTTTCCGAGACCTCTCTGGACTCCAACTCAAGAGTTCTGCCTGCCTCTGCTTCCTGAGTGCTGGAACCAAAGGTGTGTGCCACCACCAACCGGTTTCATTCAAACATTTTTACTGGGGTTGCTTTTTAAATTTTTTTTTCATATCGCTTATTGCTAGTGTCCAAAAAAATTGTTTTAAGAAAAAAACACTGATTTTTTTTTCATATATTGGTATAACCTTGTAATTCACTTATTAATTCTGGTAGTTCTCATGTGGCGCCTTATCTTCTACTATAGGTTGGTTTAGTCTGAACAAAGATAATTTTATTTTTCCAACAGGATGCTTTTTCTTTTTTTGTCTAATAGCTCTAGCACTTAGTACAATGTTGAAGAGGAGTAGTAACAGTAAAGTAAACGTGATCTTTGTTTTATACCTGATGTTAAGAATTTTTTTGCCCTAAATTATTGAGTATGTTTTTCATTATGAGCTGTTCATAAACACCTTTACCATTTTGAAGAATTTTGTGCCCATTCTGCATCAGTTGAGATGATCATATGCCCCTTCCTTTGTTGTATCGATGTATTCCATTGAATGATTCTGTTGAACCACCTTACATCCATGGAGTAGGCTGAACCCTATTTGGTCATGATGAATTCTTTTAATATGCTTTTGGGCTTAATATGTTTATATTCTGTTGATTATTTTTATATCTCATCTTCAGTGATATTGATCTATTTTTTATTTATCTAGAATGCATTTGTCTGATTCTGGTGTCAATAATGCTGGCTGCATAGGATGCATTAGGAAGCATTCATTTCTCGATTTTTTGTCAAAGTTTCAGAGGAAAAAAAAGCTTAATTCTTTCTTTAAACGTTTAATAGAGCTGGGCAATGCTGCACATCTTTAATACCAGTACTTGGGAGGCAGAGGCAGTCAGATTTCTATGAGCTCAAGGCCAGCCTGATCTACTGAGTGAGTTCCGGGACAATCAGAGCTGTTAAAAAGAGAAACTCTGTCTATAAAACACAACAAAAATGTAGTAGAATTTATTGGTAAGACTATATGATGTGAAGCTTTCCTTGTTGGGAAACTTACTTGTAAATGAATCTCTTATTTGGTGTAGGGTTGCAGAGGTTTGCTCTTGAACCGTTTAGGTCACTTATTTATCCTTTTCTTCTTTGATCTTTAAGTTTTGACATATATTTACCACAATAGTCTGACTAAACAACTTTATAATGTTGATAGTAATATGTCCCTAGTTTTATTTTTTACTATAATTATTTGTACATTGTCTCTAATTTTCCATTTTGTTGGTTTTCCTGAAATTTTGTTGATTTTTCAACTATTTTTATTTCTTGTTTAATCTTTTTTTCTTTTTTTAGTTCTTGTGTTAGCTTTGCCTCATTGGATTGTTTTGTTTGTTTTGATACAGGGTCTCTACATAGCCCTGGCTATCCTAGAATTCCTTATGTAAACCAGACTGGTCTCAAACACAAAGAAATCCACCTATGTTTTCCAAGTGCTGGGATAAAAGACCATGCCTAGCTTGCTTTGCATTTTATGTCTTTTTTGTAGATCTTTCTTTGAAGTGTAAGATCTAGGTTTTTTATCTGAATGTTTTGTTATCATTGGTTATTTCTTTAGTTATGTTTTTAATTTTGAGATGAGATCTACTTCAGACTGGTGTTGATCTCACTATTTAGCCAGAGATTGGCCCTAAATTTGTTATGCTCCTGCCTCTGCCTTTCAAGTATTGAGATTATAAATATGCACCATTTACCACACCCATCTCTGAGGTCTCTTTTCAAATATAAACTTAAATTTCCCCCTGATGATTATCATAATTATAACTCATAAAATTTAGTATGTATGTTATGTTTATTTATTTCTAAGTATTTTATAAATTTGTAAAAATTTATAATTTTTCTTTTCTCACCTGTTGGTTTCGTTTCTATATGTTTGTGAAGTTTCCAATTTTCCACTTCTCGTTGACTTCTAACTTCATTCTGTTATGTCAGAGGGAAGATCTGTAGTTGGTTGTTTTCTTACTCTGGCTCTTTGCTCTTTGGGGGCCCATCACCCAGCTCCCAAATAAACACACACATATGCACACACAAAATCAGGTGTTTTAGACAAGCACAGCAACACAGCTTCACAGAGTTAAAGAAATACAAGAATGCAACACGTCTTTGCATCATTAAAGCAAATGTTCCACAGCATAAACAAATGTAACGAATTTTAAAATAGTATTCACCAACAAAGACTCTTTATACAGACTTGTAAAATTCATTGGGGCTTATTTTGTGGTCTAACATGTATCTCCTGGTGACTCTTGAATATAAGCTTGAGAAGAATGTGTATTTTGTGCTTAGTGTATCCATACATATGTGTTAACTCTAGTTGTTTTTTGTGATGTTCGGTCCCCCACTTTTCTTGTATATGGGCTATTTTACACACTGTTAAAATTACATGATTGTAGTTGTTTGCTCTCAGTTTTTTTGTTTGTTTGTTTGTTCAAAACAAAGTTTATCTGTGTAGCCCTGGGTGTCCTGTAGACCTGGCTGGCTTTGAACTTAAGAGATTTGCCTGCTGCTGCTGTTGCTGCTGCAATTAAAGGCAGGTGCCACCACCCCTCAGCAGAAAGATTTACCTTTACTCATGGTTTCAGAGTTTTGAATGCACCATGGTCACAAGGATGAAACAGAGCAGAGCAGCCAGAAAATAAATACTTGAGCTCTTTCTTCCTTTAGCTTTTTTTCCCTTCCAATGTTGGAAGTTAAACCTGGGGCCTTGTACATGCCCTTGGCTCTTTCTTTTGGTCATTGGGATCTAAGCACAGGATAGCTACCATTTTTGACACAGATAGTAGAAGTTTTAAGTGAATAGCATTTGTATTGTTTCTCTTTTACTCTATTAGGAATCAAAGATTAGGACAGTCAAAAGAAACTGTTTGTGCGGAGCAAGGTAGATGGCTACTGTGCTAATCAGAAGAACCAGGAAAAGATTAAAATTTGGCTGGAGACAAAGGACCCGGGTTCAGTTGCCATCCTGGCAGCTCATAGCCAGCTGTAGCTTTTTTTCAGGGGTGCCTGATCCTTTCTCTGTAGACATACATGTTGTCAGGCAAAACCACCCATATGTATAAAAACAAAACAAAAATTAAAACCCCATAAAGCAAGGAGGATGAGAGAGATCTTGATTTCCACGATCACCACATATGATTCAAGATTCAAATGTCTTAATTTTCAGTATGTTCAAAACTGGCAAAGCAGGGTTGGAGAGATGGCTCAGTGGTTAAGAGCACTTGCTGCTCTTGGAAAGGGGCCAGGTTCAGGCTCCAGCACCTACATGGCAACTTAGAACTGTCTGTTAACTCCATGATCTGGTTTTGTGTCAACTTGACACAAGCTAGAGAGCCTGGAGAGGAGGGAACCTCAATTGAAAAAAATGCTTCTTCTGTAAGATTAGGCTGTAGGTAAGCCTGTAGAGCATTTTCTTAGCAAGTGATTGATGTGGGAGGACCTGGCCCATTGTGTGTGAGGCCTTCCCTAAGCTGGTGATCCTGGGTTGTATAAGAAAGCAAGCTGAGCAAGCCATTGACAGCAAGCAGTAAGCAACATTCCTCTATGGCCTCTTCATCAGCTCCTGGACTTCAGGTTCCCGACCTATTTGAGTATTTGTCCTGGCTTTCTTCAATGTTGAACAGAAATGTAAGCCAAATAAACCCTTTCTTCCCCAGGTTACTTTGGTCATAGTGTTTCATTACAGCAGTACTATCCCTAACTAGGATACTCCAGTTCCAGGGGATCTGATTCCCTTTTCTTGCCTCTGCAGGCACCAGGCATACATGTGGTGCATATAACATCCATGCAGGCAAAACCAAAATACATAAAATAAAAGTAAATAAATCTTAGAAGTTGTGAGGTATATAAAGAAACAGGAAATATGGTCCATTCAAAAGAAAAAAAAATAAGTCTACAAATTGTCCCCTAGGAAGCTTAGATAAGTGGTTTAATATTTAACAAAAATATTATGGGGTGTTGGTGTTGATCAAACCTAGAGACCCATACATTTTAGCCATTTGACAAAGACCTTAAAACATCAATTTTTAAGCTACTCAAAAAAAATGGAAGAAAGCAATATATTAACTAAATGAGAATATTATGAAAGAAAAATTATGCAAATGAGCCAAAATCAAATTCTGGCTTGAAAAGTTAAACAATGAAAATATAATACTGATTGATTGGGTTGAGTGAATGGCTCAATAATTTGGTGACGTATTTACTTCAAGAAGAAGAAGGACCTAAGTTCAGGCTCTAGAACCCCCCAAATAAAGCAGACCTTGAAGTGAAGAACCCTTGCAGTTCCAGTGCTGAGGAGTTGGAGTCTGCTAATATGTCCTAGTCAGGGAACTCCAGGCCAGTGAGAGACCCTGTTCCTGAATGAATGAACGAATAAATAAATAAATCAAGATGTACAGTCCCTGAGTAACATTTATGATGTCCTCTGGCCTCTACAACACATTCCCTTTTATACACACATGGGCACATACACACACAGGTGAACGCACAAATTATTGAAAGATTTTCAGGGCAGATTTAAACAACTCATCAAGAAGTTTGGACAGAGGTGTATTTTATACACCCTAGTTTGTCTTCCTTGTGTTTAGCTTTCCTGATCTGAGGCAGTCTTCAAACTCTTACCTCCTGTTTTGAGTGCTAGCATTACCAGAGTTTTCTCTTGAAAACACCAAATATAGTCAGGCAGCATTGGCAAAGACGTTTAATCCCAGTACTTGGGAGGCAGATCTCTGAGAGTTTGAGACCAGCCTGGTCTACAGAGCAAGTTTCAGGACAGCCAGGTATGATGTTGTTACTATCCTTTCACATATCCAAGGGCACCTTTGTTTCTGTAGAGCGGCATACCTTCTTTTAGCATTCAGAGATCTTACTATTCTGGCTCTTGCCTACCAAAGTACTTTATCTCATAACAGCCCCAAATTTTACTCATACACTGTACTTACATGATCTAAGGTTTTAAAGCCACCTGGTGGTAAAAATAAAGTATACTCAAACTCAAAATTAGTTTTCTGTGAATGATGTAAGTTATTACATGACATCAGTAGGCACTAAAACAGACTATATAAAGTCTGTCTTTTGTTTTTTGTTTTGAGACAGGGTTTCTCTGTATTGCTCTGGCTGTCCTGGAACTCCCTCTATAAACCAGGCTGGTCTCAAACTTAGAGATCCCCCTGCCTCTGCTTCCCGACTGCTGAGATCAAAGGCATGTACTATCACCACCCAACATAAAGTCTGTTTTTAAGAAGTACTCTAGTTACATGATGAGACCCTGTCTCAAAACGTCAACAGTAAAAAGATTCTATAGGAGCTGAGGATTTAGCTTAGGTGGCAGAGTGCTTGCCTCCCCAACAAGAAACTGTTTGATCCCCACACTACATATAACACAGGGTGTATGTGTATGTCTGTAACTGATAGGAGCGGAGGTCCGAGGTCATCTACTTTATATTGAATTTGAGGCTAGCCAGGAATACATGAGATACAGAAAGAACAAGAGTCCAGGAGACTATAAGCAGGCATCATTACTATTTCAATGTCAACATCCCATACTATATACAACAAGTAATACTATATACTAAATAATTTGCATTGTATCAGGGAACAAGAAGTTTAACACAACATCCTAAGTGACATGTATTAGTCCAGAATGTTTGTCTCAAATCTATTGAACTTCCTGATACAGCTTCTAATTTGCAAAAATGTAAGATTTAGAAGACAAATCGAGTGATTGACTGTATTCTTAAAGCAAACTTTATTCAAATCCAGGAATTTTGTACTTCAGTTTTTCAGATATCTGCAAAGAGCCATTCATCCTCAAATTGCACATTTTAAAAATGCCTAAAGGGTATAATTAGGTGCAATTAATGATCTAATAGATGCAATAATCAGAAATAAGGTATATGCAAAGGAGATTATAAAAAGTTCTTCCAGCAGGAGGACCAAGCATTTGAGCCAAGCCTGGGTTACATGAGGCCTTGTGTCAAAAAAAAAAAAAAAATCAGATTACTAAACCAATCTTGTCAACTGAAATGTTGACATTGGTGATGAAAGTGTGATGTTCCTATTTTTTTTTAATTTTCTCCAAACATTATACTGACTATGTAATAAAGTTTTATTTAAGAAAAGTTTATACATGTATTTTAACTATACTTATGAATCAAGAACTATATCAATGCTGGCTACTAAAATAGTAAACATTTTGTTAGGAGTTCCCAAGATTACACTTTCTTCCTTATATTATTTGCATACTTTAAAATATGTTTGTACAGTAGGGAAAAAGGAAGCATCACCCTTGTCCCACTGGAGTATTGCAGTAATACTCACTTGCAATATATCATAGAAAGGATTAATATTTATTGAGCGGTATATGAACACTCATGATACAAATTGGACCTTAAGACAATTCTTGGAGATAGGAACTGTCTGTCCCATGATGAGCGATTCACTCTCACGAGAACACAGAAACAAAAGAGGGTCAAGCTCAGGGTCCCGGCAACTTCTTAATGTGCTCTGGCCACTGCCATGCAGGCTCCTCGCAAGACCAGAGACACGCCTTGTCAGCTAACACTTGAATCCCACTACACTGGCGTGGAGGTGTTTGTAAAGGACAAGACACAAAAACTGTAGTAGTAAACCTTTTTAAAAATTACTTTTCTGGATGGCGTAAATAACTCACTAGAAAAAGTGTACTTCGTTCAGATGACAAATAAGCGGCTTTAGAAATATAAATTATTCAGTCTTGTGTAGTAGCAGTGCCTGGCCTGGTGACAATGACCTGTAATCCCTTAAGGTACCCAGGAAGTTCAGACCAAAGTATGAAAAATTCAAGGCTTGCCTGCTTTACAGAATGACTTCAAGGCAGCCTAATGTAACTCAGTGAGACCCTGCCTCGAAATTAAAAGTCTAGGGTTATAGATGCGTGGTGAATGCATGAGGTCCTGGGTTCAATCCTCAGTAACAACGAAATAGTAACTTTTAAAAAACTTGGGAATCACCTGTTTGTTCTTGGCCACATTCGTTCTGGTCAGGGGCTCCCCAAACTTTGCTTTACTGCTGTTTTTATTCAATTTGCAATGCTTTTCAAATAAAAATCTCATCTTCGAGTTGCGGTCTGAAACCACCTTATTCATTGCTAGTTTCTTGGGCGCCTGAAACGGGTAAATTCTAGAGAGTCTGAAGTCTTATTTATAGATTAGATCTATCACATAATCTTCAAGGCTTGGGGTAAAGCTGTAATGAGAGACATGTTTTTATAAAACCACCTATCACAGCCCCTGGCTCTGCGCCTCTCAGTAAATGTTGGGGTAGTTGAGTCGGCTTTAAGTGCTGCCTTGCAAACTTGCTTGCTAAAGGTGAACAGAGATGCTCCAGGCCACTGGGCTCCAGGGTCGCAGGTTGTTGAGTCTGAGTTTTGCGCGCAGGCGCAGGTCCTCCCATAGGCTCCAAGGCCAGGTAGGGCTGTGGGGAAGGAAGCTCCGCCTTGCGGGAGCACGCAGGGCCTACTAGGTGGGGCGGGAGGCGGACCGGAGGGCGGAAGAAGCCGCTTCACGTCAGCAGGGGGCGGGGAGATGGAGGTTGGCGGGGCCTCCCGGATGGCGCTTGGCTGCTGCAGGTCGGGTACGGTCGTCGTTCCCTTCCTCTTACTCTGGTCTTCCGACCCCGGAGGCGGGGTACGCTTCCGCCGCCCGGGCTGGGGCCCAGCTGCCTTCTCCCGCCGGTCGGCGGGGTCAGGCCAGGATTGCGGGGGGCTCCCCTCCTCGGGGAGGGGGGAGCAGAGATTGGGTGTGGGGAAGCGGCGGCGGAGGGCAGACGGCGCGTGCGCGGGCCTTACCTCCCGAGCCCCTGCCCAAACCGGTTCCCCCTGTCTGGATGGGTGTCTCCAGGCCCTGCAGCTGCTCCCTTTTGCAAGGTCTCTTCCCTACCAGCAAAGCCTGTTTCTCCTCACTTTTGTGTTTTGGTCTCGGTCTTGTTTGGAAATCTGCCGTGTCCTCCGCCTCAGTTTCTCCCGCTGCCCGCTAAGTCAGAGTGGGGTGGTGGTGGTGTGTGTGAGAGAGAGAGTGAGAGAGAGACTTCCTAGCTATGCCTCATTTGAAAGACTTGCTCTCTTTTAGTGTTTCTTAGCCTTATATCACTGGTGTTTTCTGCCTCATAGTCTCCATCTGCAATTAAAGTGTCTTTGGCATCGCGCTCTTTGCGTCTACAAGAAACACCTGCCTGCTCCAGCGCCTTGTGTCTTTTGTTTTCGTTCCTTTTAGCACCTCTCAGGGTTTGTGAGTTAACCCAAAGGCTATCTCCAGGAGTGCGCTGTCCTTTCTCTGACTGCAGTCAGGACCATAGTCTGCACCCGTTCTCTTGCAAGTGTGCCTGTGGATCTTGGAAACCTATGTTCTAACTGACTGTGCTCGCAGCACTTTTTAAAACTGTGCTCCAACTTCAATTTGACTTGTTCCCCCACAGGAAAAAACTGTCGGGGACAGGGTTTCACAGTGTATTTTATGTTTTCGTTTACATCGATCCCAGAGTTTTCATTCTTGCGAATAGAAGATGATATAGGTATACAGGCTTCCAGCTGCATTCTTTTTTTAAGCAGAGAAACAATGGAAGGTAATGAAATTGTCAAACTGTAAAGTCCCATTTGGGGGGGAAAAAAAGCTTTGGTACCAAGGAAGTGCATAACTTTTTGGTTTGTAAGGCAAGGCTATTCTGTGTACTCCTCACTGTCCTGGAGTTCACTTGGTAGAAAGGTGTGTGCCGCCGACACCACCCAGTGAAGGTATAACTTTTTAATGTAAGCTGGGGACCTGTTGTCTTAATTCATATCTATATGTGGTGCTATAGATTATATTGTATATTGAACATTTAAATGAAGTTTATATGGAAAATGAGAATGAACAAAGGAGAGAATTATTTATGATCTTCCTTTATAGATCTACATTTGAATTAAAATTTGGATAAGTTTGCATTTTAATTTACATGTCATGCTCAGTGGTTGAAGCAGGAGAATCATGAGTTCAAGCCCACCCTGGACTACAAAGTAAGACCCTGTTTAAAAAAGAACAACTCAAATTATGTGTAACTTGAAGTACAAAATATTAGATCAGTTTCATGAATAAGTTGTCATATTGCTATGCTGTGGTACATTTTACAGTTTCCCCAACTGTGTTTGTGAGTGTGTGTGTATATGAGTCTTGAGTTTAAAAGCAAAGCAATGTTGGAGAGTGGTGCCTTGGTGGTAGAGCACAGAATCGTAACATTAGCCAAGCAGACTCACAAACACACACACACACACACTCTCTCAAAAACACAGTTAAAGAAACTGTTCTGACACAGGCTGCCCTTAAGTATCTTTGCAACTTCAGATTGTCATATCTCATTAGACTTCTTTAGCAAGTAAACGAATAAGTACAAGATTCAATGTTTTCTTAAAACTAGAACTTTATTTACCTTCGGATCCCGGTTTAGCCACTTCTCTATTTTGGTACTTTGTATATATGTATTTTTCTTTCTTTTCTTACAAACCAGTTTTTCTTTTTTAAAAAAATTTTATTTATTTTATGTGCATCTGTGTCAAGGTGTCAGATCCCTTGGAACTGGAGTTACAGTTGTAAGCTGCCTTATGTGTGCTGCAAATTGAACTCAGGTCCTCCTGAAGAGCAGCCTGTGGTCTTAGCCGCTAAACCATCTCTTCAGCCCATAAGCAATTTTTTATAATTAGATTTTAAGGAAAGAAAATCAAGGAGTAAGGAATTAGATATCCATGTAATAGTCCTGAAAGGCAAATGTTACTTCACCTAAGACTGTTAGGGGATTTTCATTTCTTCATACACTGTCACCTGGTTATTCTCCACGTTCATCCTTTTCTGGTATTGCTAATCTTTAAAAACAAACAAAACAAAACACATTCAATATTGATGGATACTTACTGCTGTTGATTCTTAACAGCCTTGTTTCTTTTCATGAGCAAATATTGACAAAATATGGAAGTGTACCAGTCATGAACAAGGTACTTTATAGTTTCCCTTCCCTTCCAAGTTGACCATAATTACTTGAAGATTCTCTTTCAGAGTAGAGTTTTGTAAGACCCAAGTACCCCTGTTCCTTCTTTCAGTCATTTAAAAGCAATTAAAACCGTAGTTCTGTCTTTTAAGTTCATAATTGACACTGGATATTTGGCAATAAAATATGAAAATAGATTTTAATTGTTTGGCTATGCTGCCAGATTTAGAGGTTTGTACTCCCCCAAGAACCCAATGCATAATTGTTAAGAATTTCTGGTAAGGGCTGTATTAGATCAGCACTTACATCATAAACTACTAGTCTTTGGATTCTGTAAATCTCTGTATCTTTGTGGCAGTAATTTTTTTCTCCATAGTAAAGTCTTTTTTTCTTTTCTTTTTTTTTCCTTTTCTTTTTTTGAGGCTAGGGTAGCCTGAGCTAGTTGGCTGCTGGAAGCACAGAAATGTACCTCACTGGTAGCTTGTGTTAGATTTTTTAATAGCGGGTTAACTATGAGTTTTGTGGTAAATTTAACATATTGTTACTCAAAACTTAACAGTAATTTATTTTATAACTTTCTCTTCCCATTTTCCATTATCCATTTTAGTAATTACAACCCAGAGTGTTCAGTCTGGATCTACTTCTAACAATGAGTCTTGCACCAAGAGGTCCAACAATCAAATTCATTATTTGTCTAACATGTCCAGTCAGGACTTACCAGCTCACACTAGCACAGACTCCCCACTTTCTCCTTAAAACTGACTCCTGCAAAAACAACCTCTGGCTTCTCTAACTGTTTTCTTGGCTTGTTGTGTTTGGTGGTGGTGGTGGGTGCTACTGCTACTGCTACCACCTCTGCAGATTCTAATCTCCCTCATCCCACTTGCCCCTCCCCCTCCTAGGTAATGAATCTTTGTGCTAAGAATTTGATATCTGGAAATGTCCTCTCTACCAGTTCCAGGGGACTGACCTCCATTCCAGTGCAGACCGAAAATATTGTTGCTCGTGTAACTCTGGCTGTGCTAGAACCCAGTAAAGAACCCAGGATATAGATCAGGTTGGCTTTGAACTCTAAGAGACTCACCTGCCAAGTGCTGGGAATAAAGACCTGAGCTACTATACTCAACTTGACTCAATGTTTGAAGTATAGTAGATGCATTCACATCTAAAACTGGATTAAATGTTGAGAATATGTAGAGTATGATAGAAGTAACCAGTGGTTTTTAATACTTTTGTAATGAGCTCTGTCTTTGAAGGTATCCTGATGAATGAGCTGTTTCTGGCAATAGAAGGTAGCAATATGTCATTAAATCTCTTGTTGTGACAGGGTTTTCTGTGTCTAGACCTGGTTGCTTGTGGAAGAAAAATTACTTCTTTGTTGTCATGAGTTACTTGTTGCATCCTGTGTGTTCAAATAAAAGCTGATTTTTAGGGTGGCGGTGGTGGTGTGCATCTTTAATCAACCCTGAAGGCAGAAGCAGGCAGACCTCTGTGACTTTGAGGCCAGCTTGTTCTACACAGCAAGTTCCAGGACAGTCAGGGATACACAGTGAGATCTTGTCTTGAAAAATCAATCAATCAATAAACTGATTTCTGACTTCAAGAAGCTAATACTTAACCAGTCTTATGTTTACAATATTTTGATTTTTGGTTTTAGCTTTTAAGAAATGATCTTTTTAGATACATTTAAAACATTGATGAAATTTAAATATTTGTGAATTTTTTGTCTTGTACAAATGCTTATTACAGTAATTTTTAAGATGCTTAACTGCCTTACCATATGCTCTGTTCACTTCCTGATTTCCCTCCCTCACTTTGTCAGTGTGGACTGGACCTTTATCAAATGTTTTTGGTCTGCTTTCACATTCCTCTGAAAAATGATCTATAGAAAAGAGAAACTAGTAGTACATTTCTCCTAGGTTCTAGTTTTCTACTGAACGACATAAATTCAGAGATTAAAAAGGGGTGCATAATTAGACATTTCAGATCTCAGGCACAGCAGGTGGATATTCTAAATGGAATAGGTTCATTTTTTTACCTATGTATATGAGGATATAATAAAACATTCAGGGATGTCAGAGGGATCTACCCACAGTCAGTCTAGGAGGATCAGACAGTGGTGATTCACACTTTTAATCCCAGCACAGGGAGTATCCCGGGAGTGGTGACCTATGCTGTTAATCCAAACTGAGTTCAGGTCATTTTAGTTTACAGAAGGAGTTCCCGGCTCTCGGGCAGGCAGTGGTGGTACCATGACTTAAGTGAGTGAACAGAGTATTTAAGGCAGGCGTAGAAAGGCAGATAAAGCCATGGCTCACACTGTTAGTCCCAGCACTTGGGAAGCAGAGGCAAGAGAATCTCTGAGTTCAAAGCCAGCCTGGTCTTCAAGCAAGTTCCAGGACAGCCAGGACTGTTAAACAGAAAACTCTGGGGGGGGGGGGGGGGGGGGAAGAGAGGGGAAGAGGTGGAAGTGGATCTGTCCTCTGATATCTCCGAATGTTTTATTATATCCCCACATATGTATGAAGAGGAATTAGGTTGACTAATTTCCTAAAAAGATGGAAAAAGTCTTTGAAAGAACTTGCAATGCTTTAAGACATCCTTATTTTTATATTTACACAATGCTAATGTAAATTATGCTTCTAAAATCTGTTCAGAAAAAATGAATTGAAAATTTTAGGTGGGCTAGCAGGGTCTGAAGAGTAAGATGACCTTGACAATAAGCAGCAGTAGTTTGATAATATTAAGCCAATTATCCTATGTTCCTGGTAGTTTCTATTGTGGAAAGGGCTTTCACATAGCAATTTAAATACTTATTTTTAGAGGGACTTATTTGAAGTGGCATGAAATCAGCATCCTTAAGAGTTCTAGAAGTAAGAAAAAGTACTACTGTGTCCTGAAGTAGCCATAGGGACATAGGAAGACCATTTCAGCCTTTTATATTTTCAGTATCAGCATTATTGCATTCAGCTAATTAGCACAGTTAAGAGAATTGTTTTATGTATACTTCTCTTCCTACTCCTGGTACTTTTTCTCAGTAATACTAAGGTGTAGTGGAGGAATATTAACTTTGGGTCCAGAAAGACATAGGCATCCCAAGGTCTTAGACTTAATATGTGATTGGAGGTAAACCTACTCAGTAAATTTGAGATTCAGTTTCTTCGTTGATTAAAATGGAGTTACCCCTAGCTTATGGGTTATGCAAAGCACCTGATGTTTTCTCCTTTTTTTAGGTGATTGATAAAATAGTAAAGTCTAGTCCCCTCATTTTACATAACTGAAATCATATTACTAAGGTTTTTAAGGAGAAAACAGAATTTAACTCTTACCCTTTTTTTTTTTTAACCTACATTGTTAACTTTAGATAAATAAGATTTGACTGTTTATGAGAAAATGAAAAATAGTTAAAAGCATTGACTTTATGTGGGCATTTTACTTTACACATTTTGTAAGGGCTTTGTTCACTTGTCTGCCTGAGCACCATGTGTGCCTGGTCTCTGCAGAGGCCAGAAGAGGGTGTCACATCCTCTGGAACTGGAGTTATAGATGGCTGTTAGTGTCCATGCTACCTGATGAGTGTTAACTTCCTCTATAAGCATCAAGTGCTCTTAGCTATTGAGCCTTCTCTTCAACCCCTTATTTTATGAGTTTTCAGGGTTTTAATCTGGCTGATAAAGACAAACAGTATAATTAATTTAGGATTCAACCTTTACAAAAAAAATCCTTTTCTTAAAAAAGTTACGCCTTGTACACCGTTGGTTGACTTTGATGAAATTATACTAAATGAAAGAAGCCATCTTAAAAAAGACAGATCTTTGTGTTTAAGAGTAAAATAGCCACGGTGACAGAAGATTAGAACAGTGGCCGCAGAGGAATCCTAAATGGCAGTGACAGGGTGTGCCTATTGCCACAAAAGCTATCACTTAAACATGCCCCAAGATGTGACGTTAGATGGCATGTATTTGACTGATGGTAGAGAGATTGCAACTTGTAGAACATTTAAAAGAAAACTTTGTCTCATAATTTGTTGAAAAGTGGCTTTTAGATAAGGTGGCTTTTCTAATATTTAATTACAAGCATGCCCAAGATAATTAAGTTTTCTTTTGTTTTTGATTTTTAAAGTTGTGCTGAAATTAATCAAAAGGCTTACTTCCACATGACCCCATTACTTCACTAATACAATTCAAAGAAGCAGCCCAGAGCCTCACACATGCTAAGCATGTGCTCTGGATCCTAATTGTTCTTTGTGGACCTTATGCTCATGTGCTTGTGGGAGCTGGTGGTAGACATTGGCTGGCTGGTCTTAATTGTTTTCTGAATTCATATTTTGAAGTAGGTTCTCTTGTTGCTTATCAGTCAGTTACCTGATGAGTGTGAACTTCAGTGTTCTACCCACACACCAGTGCTGGAGTTATGGCACGTGCCACATTGCCTGGCTTTTTTCTTTAAAAATGGGTTCCAAGGATCTGAATTCAGGTCCTCTTGATTGCCATGGCAATAATGCCCTTTGCAGCTGACCTGTCACCCCAACACTCATTTTACCCAGTGGAAATTGGCCTGCTATAACATCTTTGAGGCTTGTTTTGTTACTTCCTCTTGTGTTAAAATTCTTGGACAGAAGAATGACCTTAACCAGAGTTGAATTGGAGAAGAGCACAACACAGAAGACAGGCAAATTAATGAAAATTAGAATACCAAGGAGTGAGATACAGCTCAGAAAAGAGTGTGCTACTGTTGGGATTTTGTTGTTTTCCTATTAGTTTTCTGTAGCTAAATCCCCACGTACTTGCTCTCATGCAGTACTTGTCCTCCATTATCTTGCAGGGCAGAAGATTGGTTACAGGAACCTACCCATGCTAACATGACGTAGTGTTTGCATATAACATGGACATCTTTGCACATCCCACAATCCACATACTTTAAACTATCTTAGAATACTTGATACAGTGTAAATACTTTTTGTTATGCTGTATTGTTAGTTGCTGTAGGAAAAAAGTACATGTTGGGTGTGGATGTAATTTTTTTTTTTTTTTGTATATTTTTGATCGTTAGTTGAACCGCCTTGTGACCATGTATTCCCAGTATTTAGCATGGTAGTTTATAGTTAATATTTACTTTTAAAATGACTAGAGCATGAGTTCTGTAGAAGAGAGGTATAACTAACTTATATAATATAGTATATATCATAATTTTTGTAATAAAATTTACAAGCAAACAAAGAGTTAGAAATAAAAAGACATGAACCCCAGAATAAGGAGGAAAGACTGACTGCTTAACTATGTCACTAGATTGTTACTGAAGGGAGAAAAGCTCACTGGGGAAATAGAGGCACATTTCTCACTTAACCATCCCATACAAAGGCTTGTAAGCCAAAAGTTAATAAAATATTTGGTTGATTGTGTGTTATGATTTGATGAGATTAAAATGATAGCTAGGCTCAAGATTTTGGAGACTAAGTGATTCAAAGAATTTGGGTCTTACTTAGTTTCCTTTTAAATTTCTTTTTAATTTTTAAAATGATTTTTATGTGTATTGGTGTTTTGCCTTCATGCATGTCTGTATTGCACACATGCCTAGTGCCTATGGAAACTAGAAGAGGATTTCAGATTCTCTGAAACTGGAATTACAGATAATTGAGTCACTAGGTGGGTTCTGGGAATCGAACCTGGGTCCTCTGGAAGAGCAGCCATTGTTCTTAACCACTGAGCCATCTCTCCAGCCCCCTTTTAATTATTTTTTCATTAGAGAATATTTTTAGTGTCATCTTAAACTGAAAGGATGTCTGTTAATCAACGCCAAAGGAAAGCATTTTATGTGTATTTGTATTTTATTTGCATGCATGTCTGTGTACTATGTACATGCCTGGTACCCACAAAGCCAGCGGAGAGCATCAGGTCCCCTGGAACTAGAGGTAACCATTGTTATGAGCACAGTGTGGTACTGGGAACCACACTCACTTGCTCTGGAAGAGCACTGTTATCCCATGCTATCCCTCAAGCCTCCAGCCCAACCCTGACTTAAAAAAAATTAAAGGCACTTTTAAAAAATAATATCTACTTTGTGCATGTATAGTGAGGTCGGAGGACCAGTCTGTAGGATCTGTTTTCCTCTTTCACCATGTAGTTCCTGAGATATCAAAGCCTAGTAATCAGCCTTGGCAGCAAATCACTTCACCCACTGAGCCATTCCACCAGCCTTTATGCTGTTTTCATCCAGGAATTAGCAGAGATTTTGAAGAAGGTGGAGAAGGGGTGGCCATGGGATCATATCTAATATTTACAGATTCTGTAACTGGGGAATTAATGACCAGAGTGACCAGAGTAGTAGTTTTCAGCCTGTGAGTCACCAAAAGACCCTTTCACGGGAGTCACTTAAGACCATTGGAAAACACAGACATTTACATTATGATTTATAACAGTAGCAGAATTACAGTTAAGTAGCAACAAAACTAGTTTTATGATTGGAGATCACCACAACATAAGGAACTGTACTAGAGGGTCTCAATATCAGGAAAGTTGAGAACCACTAGTCTGGAGAGTGAAGCTTTTTGAAGAAAGATAATGGGTATGCTTGCTGCTAAAATTTATTAGAACTCCTAAGGAGAATTTAAAAAAAAAAAAAAAAAAAAAAAGAATCAGCTGAGTGATGGTGATACCCAACATTCCACAGGAGCAGGTAGATCTTGTGAGTTTCAGGCCAGCCTAGTCTACCCCCCAGCCCCGTGGTATATGCCGAGCACTGTACTGCAATATTCTTTACTACTGTAGGCAGACTTTTCTGTTTTACCAGTCAGCTTTGTCCTGACAGCTGGCTCCCAAATCACCACATAGAAACTTATTATGCTTGGCTGATAGCATAGGCTTGCTACTAACAAACTCTTACAACTTAAGTGAACCCATATTTTTTATCTATGCTATACCATGTGACAGTGGCATGTTCATCTCCTTCCTCAGGGTCTCGCTGGTAACCCTGCCTTTCTTCCTCTCTTCCTCTCAGTATTCCCTCAGTCTGACTCTGGCACCTACCTCTTCCTGTCTAGCTATTGACCAGTTGGCTCTTCATTAAACCAGTAAGAGTAATATATACTCACAGTGTACCAAAGGATTATTCCACAGCATACTATTGTAAGGGAGTATCTACCTGGCAAAGGTAAACAGTATGTCTTATTTCTTACTATAATACTATGCTTTGCAGGTACCAGGCATAGATCAGGTAGTTGGTAGTGAATAGAAAAGAAAGAAAACATAACACAAATGTTTATCTTGAACTCAGAGAAAAGATAGGACTAGGGTAGTATTAGTGTGTAACAGAAAGGTATAATTGTGTTAGCTAATGACATAGCCAAGGGAAATAGAGAGAGGGTGGGATGTCTTACTTCAGACAGAAAGAAAGCAACCTAAAAAAAAAAAAAAAAAAAAAAAAATGTATATGGCAGGGAGATTGGAAGCAAAGCCAAGGTGATAGGTTCAGAATAAGGAAGCGGTCATTTTTATTTCCTTTGGGTTTTGATATTTTGCATTATGTGTAGTTTTTATTAAAAAAATATTGTTATTGTATATGTGTGGTTGTTTTGCCTGCATGTAAGTGTATGCACCATGCATGCCTGGTGCCATGGAGGACAAAATAGGGCATCTGATGCCCTGGAACATACGAATGCCAGACACTGAACCCTAGTCTCCTGCAAGTACAGAAAGTGCCCTTACCCTCTGAGCCACCTCACTTGCCCCTGTGGATAGTTGTGAGTTTGGTTTTGGTTGTTTTTGAGAAAAAAATTTCACTGCATAACAGCCCTGGCTGTCCTAGAACTCATTAGGTAGACCAAGCTAGCCTCAAACTCATAGAGATCCTCCTGCCTCTACCTCCTGAGTGTTGGGTGTACCACCACCGCCCAGCCGGTGTTATATTTTTCATATCATCTAACCTTTTGTTACTTTTATCTTACTGACATGTAAAAGACTACTCCAGGCCAGATATGGTAGTATGTGCTGTTAACTAGAACTTAGAAGGCTGAGGCAGGATTAATTATTGGGAATTCAAATTCAAATTTGGCTGGGCATGATAAACTTTCTCTTACAAAAGTTTAAAAAAATTAAAAATGTAGGCAGGCAGAACTGTAATTCCAGCTTTCAAAAGTTGAAGAAGTTGAAGTCTTTGTCACACACACAAAAAAAAATGGGAGGGGAAGCAACATCAAAATTCTTTATAAACTTTTGTCTGAATTCACTGCTGTATGACATTAAATGACAATTTTATCCTCAACTGTGCACTTCTTCAAAGACCACAGGGTGGGGGGAGTGCACCTTAGGGCCGTAAGCTGACTGTGGCTAAAGGAATTTGCCATCAAGCCTGGTTACCTGAGTTCTTGAGTACTGTTCTCAGAACCCATACAGTGGAAGAAAACAACCAACTCCCAGGAGTTGTCCTCCGATTTCTACATACATTGTGGTATGGATCCATGCAAATTCAAACACATACACACACCCTCCCTTGCATTCCACACACAAAATGAAGGTGTATATTCTTGATTTCTTCTAGATTTTATTAGTAGGTATTGACATGGAAAATAGTTCTCCCAATAAGAGATCTTTTAATGTTTTTTAGATAGAATACTATTAAATATTTGTATTGGCTCTGTTTACTAAAGTTAATCAGTTAACAGTGAACTTACCTGAAGCCAGGCATGGTTGCACACACCTTTAAAACTAGCACTCTGGAGACAGAGATGGTGAATCTCCATGAGCTCAAGGCCAGAATGGTCTACAAAATGAGGTCCACAACTGTAACCCGGATTCTAGTTTGTGTTTAATGAAAATCAGAGCAAGATATTGGGGAAAGGCTGGAATATCAGAGAGAGGAAACAGACCACAGTCACATCTCATTCAATGAACTTCTCAGGGTAAAAGCTATCTTCAGCTTCCTCAGCCTCCTCATCACTTCTACAGAATACCTAGCTGTCTGCCTACACCTGCCTTAAATACTTTTCTTTGCCCAGTTGTTTCACTTTGGGTTCAACTTTGCATCATAATCCTGGAGTTATGATTAAAGGTGTGAACTACTGCTGTTTGGTAGTTAGGCCTTGAACTCACAGAAATAGAAAGATCTCTATCTCCGGAGTTATGGGATTAAAGGCATCAGTTACCACTCTCTGGCCCTTCTGACTCTACTGTGGGTGGATCTGTTCTCTGAAATTCCAGACTGATTTTATTAGTTATAAGATATATCACCACACAGGAAAGCCAGAGCTATTACATAGAGAAATCTTGTCTCAAAACAGACAAACAAAAAAAGCTTTTCTACAGAGTGAGATCTAGAATAGCCAGAGCTAACAGAGAAACCCTGTCTCCAAAAAAGAAAAAAGAAAAATATAATACCATTGGACTTTGAAATATGCAGAAAGCTACATAAGTGAAGGAAATTTTACCTTTTACCTCAGCAGACTTTAGTTTTTGCTTATTTTTTAGCGTTTAGGGCACTACCATATGAAAAACATCCCAACATTTTATTTACCACCATGGTGCTCTTGGTAGCGTTTGTGAAAACAGGAGATAAACTTGTAGTGCCTACCAGGAACCAAGATGTTCCTGCTAGATTACTTAAACATAGGAGGGCTGAGGCTGTGCTTCAGTTCATGATGTGTGCACCCACCTGTAGTCCTAAGAGGGTCCGAAGTTCAAAGTTATTCTCAGCTTCAAAGTGAGTGAGAGGCCATCTTGGACAACACTGTAGTCCTGTAGGCATCTCCTCCCCCACCCCAAAAGTGCTGATATTTCCTTTGTAAGTAGATTGCATCTTACTCTATAGTGCTGTATAAAAGTAAGAATTTTTTTTTATAAGTATTCCTTTATATTTATTCAGATTAAAATAAATTACAGTGTGCAATTAGGAAACATTTTGCTTTAGTAATATTCTTCACAAATTGGATTGTTTAATTAGCTAATATCTTTTTTAAAATTATCATTTTAAAAAGCTTTGGGCTGGAGAGATGGTTCAGAGGTTAAGAGCACTGGCTGCTCTTCCAGAGGCCCTGAGTTCAATTCCCAGCAGCCACATGGTGGCTCACAACCATCTATAATGAGATCTGGTGCCCTCTTCTGGTGTGCAGTCAGAACACTATACATAATAAATAAATCTTTAAAAAAAAAAAAAAGAAAGTTTTAATATTTGACTGCATGTAACATTCTGTGTGTATTAAGCCTTTTGTGTGTATATGTCCACATAAAGCCTTCGGTCATTTTATAGTAGCTCTATGAGATTAAATACTGTATCATTTTTCTCTTATGGAAACTGTATAACTAGGCTGAACATAAAGGAGTAGCTTAGCAAGTGGGCTTATGTATAGTATAAATGGTGTAGGATGAGGCTTTTTTTCTTGTTTGTTCTTGGTGCTGGAGGATCAAATGTTGCACCTCTCAGATGCTATTTGTGTGCTGTTCCACTAAGCTGTAACCCCGGCCCTATATCTAGTATACTAATTTGAGTTTTCCTAACTTCAAATTGCATACTTCACTGTTACAAATAAGAAGAGCATTTGGGAGCTCATAGGTTTGAGACAGACCTGTCCCCTCCTACTTCTTCCCAGATACAATGTAAGTGGCACTACCTTTCACTGAATACCTTTGCTCTGGTGTTTATCCTGCTTTTTAATAAACATTTGAACATTCTTGTGTGTCCAATGGTGAGATAAGGCAACAGCCATTAATGAAACACAGAAAGGAGCATGGGTTTTAATTTACATGATATTTAAAAACAAGACAATATGTATAAAGTGGTGGAGAGGTGCCTCATCAACTATTTTTATAAGGGAGTTTGTACTTTATTGCCTGAAGTAATTGGAATTAGAGACTGAAAGATGAATGCGAGTAGATTGCTTCTTGTGGTAACTGATAAGAACAGAATTTTAAAACAAAACAAAATTAGTTTTAGTATCTTAAGACAGAGACTCTTAAGTCTCTATAGAGTGTTCCCAGACATAGGTATCAATTTTGTGGTGGTTTGCATAGTGGAGGCTGGAGAGGCTCTTTCAGCCTCTCCTTAGAGACTGGAGAGGAGTCTTACTGTATAGTATTTGATAAACCTGACCAATTCTGTTAGTTTCAGTTTAAGGGAAAAACAAACAAACACAGTCAGTAGTTTTTTGGTTGGTTGGTTGGTTTGGGGGGGGGTATTTTGATTTTTTTTTTTTTTTTTTTTTTTTAAACAGGGTTTCTCTGTGTAACCCTGGATGTCCTGGAACTTGCTCTGTAGACCAGGCTGGCCTTGAACTCAAGAGATCCACTTGCTTCTGCCTCCAGAGTGCTGGGATTAAAGGAGTGTGCCACAATTGTCCAGCTATAGTAAGTTATCTTAAGTATGTTTTCCTATCACCTCAAAAAGACAAAGCAAAAAAAAAAAAAAAACTGGACTTTGAGCCCCCAAATCTTTCTGACCTCAGAGTATCGGTAAAAGTTGTTAGACTCTGGGATCATATGCCAGTGTTTTCCCAGGCCTTCTGCTGCTGCCTTACTATTAACTACAATTTAAAATGGACCAAAAGCTTAACTTAGCATGGAAAACTAACTTAAAATACAAGCTCTAAAAGAAACTTGTCAAAACTGAGGTGTTAAATAACAGGCATGGTTGTCCTAGTAGAGCCCTGCTGTGGGACCCACCAGTAACACTATAGGTTTGTCTTGATTTCTGTCAGTTAAGGTGCTTTCACCAAGTCATACCATCTCACTCTCCGCTTATCATCTGCAAAATAGCAATGTGAAGATTAAATTAGGACAGATTTATCGTGACATAAACAAACAGCGTAGTATAAAATAAACCAGATCTTAACTGCAAGGGGACCATCAGCAGGGGAAGCAATTCTTTTGACTCAACTGAAAATGGGCAAGTGCCTGAGAAGACTCCTGGGGTAGACCAAGCGAGCTGATCCTATACAGATGCCAGGAGTTACTAAGTCAAGTCCTGAGGAGATTGAAGTATGTCCTCAGCAAAGGTCCAAGTTGGTGCTTACCCATCATGTCTCTTAGTTTGGTACCCTAAATCAGCATTATTAGCCTGTATAAATTTGCCTTTCTACAGGGGCTGAAGAGAGGGTTCAAGTGGCTCACAGCCATCTGTAATGAGATCTGAGGCCCCCTTTTTGGCATGCAGGTGTACATAAAATAATATATTTTTTAAATTGCCTCTCTGCTAAGACTTTCATATATTTTACTAACATTAATGTTACTATACCAGATGTTCCAATGAGTGTCCATTCGGTGGGTGAATGGAAAACATCTTTTGGCTTTTCAAAAGACTGTGTTAAAGTATTTTTCAATCTGGTACTATGTATTCATATAAGTTTTTAAGAATTTTATGTGTATGAGTATTTTGTCTGCATTTGTTACGTATGTGCACCACATGTGAGTCAGGTACCCTGGAACTTGAGTTAGAGATAGTTATAAGCTCCCATCTACATGCTGGGAAGAGAGCCTGGTTCTTTACAGGAACAGAAGTGCTCCTAAATGCTGAACCATATTTCCAGCCCTCAAACTGATAGCTGTCCTCCTGTCTCAGCATCCTGACTATTAGAATTAAGAGTGAGCACTGCTATATCCTTCCACACTGTGTATTTCTATTTGGTCTTGTAAAATATATTCCCCAGATAATTTTTATTTGTGTATTTTCTTGAGACAGGGCCAACCAGTGTAGCTCTGGCTGGCTTAAAGTCAGCAACTTTGGCTAGATTGTCCTGGAATACACAAAGATCTGCTTGCTTCTGCCTCTAGCGTCTTGGGATTAAATGCATGTACCACCATGTTTGACTCTGTAATGTTCTTTTTTCTTTCCCCAGTTATTTTATTTTATGTGCATTAGTGTTTAGCCATGTGGGTGCTGGGAGTTGAATCCAAGATCTCTGGAAGAACTCCTAACCTCTGAACCTTTGCTCCAACCTCTGACACTTGTAGTCTTAAAGCCAAAGAAAAATAAGTAAAAGGCAACAGAAAGTCCAGAATAATATCTGTGATCATGTGTGTCATTAGCTGGTTAAGTGATTTTTCTGCTCTTGGGGTTGCTGTTTTCTTATGTTTAATATTACTGACGATTTCTATTTTCTGGGGGTTTTTTTTTTTTGGATTTTTTTTTTCCTGTTAATACTTAGGAATGGTACAACTCTCGATGATAGTTGAGCTTTAGAAGAGAAAATGATATTTGGCGTAGGATGCATGCTCAATCAGTATATATTCAGTTAAAAATCCAAAGCACAGGGGATGGAGCAATACCTCAGTGGTTAAGGGCACTTACAGAGAACCTGAGTTCAGTTACCAGCACCTACATTGTGGCTCAAACCATCAACTCCAGTTCCATGGGATCTGAAGCTCTCTCCTGGCCTCATTGGGTACTGCATGTATGTTGTGTACATACATGCATAAAGTAATAATCATTTTTTTTTTAAATCCATAGCTTAAGCCAAGACTCGAGTTGGAAAGATTAAACATTTGGTTTTATTGGTGTGATTTTCTTTTTGTTTTTTGGAGACAGGGTTTCTCTGTGCAACCCTAGCTGCCATGAAACTGGTTGGCTCTGTAGACCAGGCTGGCTTTATAAGGTGTGGGGGAAGATTGAGTTTTTAATGGAAGATATTTCCAAACTGTAGAGTTTCTACTTTGCCTGCAGTTGTTTAGCCTATAAAGGACTTGGAGCCTTTATAGTATTTTAAGTCTAGTATTGATGATGTAGGGAAATACAGTTATTACACTTTTATAATAACCAAGTGTTTTATGTGTAGAGCGTTAGAAATTAAAGACCAGAGTACTATTGGGTTCCTCTTTGCTTTTGGCACACAAGACCTATTGCAGCATGTGCCAAAGGCAGCTCTATAGGTTATTGTAAAGAGAATGTTTTCTTTATTTGCAGTCTTAGCTGTCTTGACCCAAATAACACAAAATCCCCTTAGGAGAATGAAAAGCCTAACTTACAAATAGCAGATGTCCTGGAAGAATATTTTAAAGCTTTAAAAAAATGTTTTGTTTTTGTCCATTTTTTTAGATAATAGAGACTAATTGGTGTACGTTTTATTTGAATCTTTATGGTTTTTGTTTTTCAGGTATTTAAAAACTATTTAACCATTCATGAGTTGAGCCTCATTCTTGAGTTATGGATGACAAGGCTTCTGTTGGAAAAATCAGTGTCTCCTCAGACTCAGTGTCTACTCTTAATAGTGAAGATTTTGTCTTGGTTTCCAGGCAAGGAGATGAGACACCATCTACACATAATGGCAGTGATGACGAGAAGACTGGACTCAAGGTAATGCTCGGCAGCCTAAGTGGCCTGGCTAAGCCAGGGCCCAGTGGATTTACAAGAGAAAGGGCTAGGTGGGGAGAACAGAGAACACATAGATACACTGCTCAGTGGTGTTGAAGAGTTGTTATTTTGATTAGTCTCTCAAAATTTTTCAAAACCTCTGTCAAAACTCTTAGGGTATGAACATTTCTAACTCTAGAATTGTTCTTTTTCCTATTCAATCAAAAATGTTTATTTCCCTCAGGCTTGTGTGTATAATATAAGGACATCAATAGGTCAACATTACCATCCATAAAAAAATAAATAAAAATAAAAAATTAACATTTAGGCCAGAAATAGAGTTTTAAATACCTCACTTTTGACCACTCTGTTTATCTTTGCTCAACAAAAAAAGGAGTCATTACTTCTTTCACATACTCTGTTGCCGTTCTGCTCTTCATGGATATAAATGAAATATTATCTGTTTAAGTTTTTCACTTAAAATATAAGTAAGTCCAATATTCCAATTCTTACTATGTCTATTCATTCAATAATGTGGTGTGAGCAGTGCTCTGCAATCTTAGAGCCTGTATACTAATGGGGTGGGGGGGTACAGACAAATGAGACAGTGTTGTGACAGCAAAGGCCTGACGTTGTGGCTTAGTTGGTAGTGTGTTTGCCTAGCATGCAGGAAGTTCCAGGCTTGCTTTCCAATACCATGTAAAGAGGCAGGAGGATCAACAGTTAGAGATTGTCCTCGACTGTGCTGTAAGTTGGGGATAGCCTTCACTATAAGGGAATCTGTTTTTAAAACTATTAATTTAAAACTTATGTGAATATGTTAAGAAAAATAAAGGACACACGAGTTAGGAATGACAGATTTTATTGTAGTCAAAAGTTTCTGGCCTGGCCTATCCCCCAAGGTCTAAACCAGCACTCCCAATGCTCAGGCATATTACTGTCTAACTGTTCCACTTTAAGTTAATGCATATTTTTTATTTTTGTTTAGCCACGTAGCTTGGTACCTTTTCTCTGAGCAGCATTATCTTCTTCCTCCCTCTGCATTTGGCCACTCTCCTCCCCCCACCCCCTCTCTGCTCTTTTGCTTCCCAGAACTCCCATAGTCTGCTTGCCCCACCTATGCTTCCTACTGGCCAATCAGCATTTTATTGAACCAATATGAGCAGCAAATCTTTACAGTACAAGAGCAATATCCCATAGTTTTTTAACTGTTGCAAACTTTTCTCAGGTTTTTACAAAAGTATTTTAAAAATGTTTTTGCATGTTTGTATGTTAATGGCCATGTATATCCATGACACACTATGGGGAGTCAGAAGACAACTCATGGGAATTGGTTTTCTGTACAACATGTGAGCACTAAGAATATAACCCAATAAGTAAAGCAGTCTGCTGGCTTAGCCATCTCACCAGGCCTTTAAAATATTCCTATTATCTATCACTTGTAAATGCAAAAGGAGATAAATAAAAAAGCAATTAAAATAACTCAAATTCAACCCTCTCTGTCTTTGGGTATCTGTACAAATGTAGTATGCATTCATACAGATATATACATAAATAAAAAATGAAATATTTGTTTAAAAATTAGTGACAGTTACTATTTTAACAAGTAGCATTGAGGGGCTGGGAAATGTAGAATACTTTCCTAGTATGTACATGCCATGAGGTTCAATCCCCAGGATTTTTTTTTAATAGAATTTTTGACTTTTTTTAATTTAAAAGTTTTATATATATATATACACCAACTGCAGTTACCCTTCCGTCCCCTCCTTCCATTCACCCCCCAGCTTCCCCACCACCATCCACTCTCATGGGGAGTCATCAAAGTCTGGGATATCATGTTGAAGCTTAGTAGAATATTTTTAGGATGAAGGGGGAAAATACATTTGAAGTGAGCCATGAATGAAATGAAGAAATTATGGAGAGGACTGGGAAAACTTTCCAAAGGCAGAACCAGATACAGAAACACTTGAGGGCAGAGGATCTAGCAGAGTAAAGTAGGAACAGTGTGGTCTGAGGCAGGCAGGGCTACAACATGGCTTGTTTCTTTTGAAGCTTGGTAGCAAATTTGGACTTTGTTCTGAACTTGAGAATTTTTGAAAGTTTTGAATGGAAACATGATCTAACTTAACACCTAAAAAAGCTAACTAAGAGTGATGTCCAGCTTAACTTCATGACCTACTCTCAGAAACACTGGTGACAGTTATCATGACAGAAATGAAAAATAGCATTTAATGTCTCTGGAAATCTTTGAGAAGAAACACAGCAAATGAAAAATCTTAATCATGAAATTGCAGTAAGAATCTTTCTCCATATGCACTCCCTTCTTCACCCCTTACCTGATAGAGATGATAGCCACTTCCACTCTATAGACTGGGAGGAATGGAGAGTGGTGTGAGATCAGAGGATGTGGTTAGAATACACTGGATGAAAAAAGAAGGTAATAGCATGAAAATGGAGCTCAGGAAGATCATTGGCCCCACTTCTAGTGCCAGAGCAGTGACTCAGTTTTTGCCTGTAGGAAACTGCAAGACTTAAAACAGCTCTTCTAAATGTCTTTATTGTCGAAAAATGTAAACAAGAAGTCGCCAGGATCCTAAGTCAATATAACATGTTGTCTACAGTATCCAGTTTCTAACAACAAAGAAATTCTGGGACATAGACAGAAACAAAATATTCATACACTGAAAAGAAAAAAGCAGACAACAGAAATTTCTAGTCAGTGTCCATTGAATTTAACCTATGAAGCATTTCCAAGACAGAGCTATACAGACATACCTTTTCTTAAAAAAGAAAAATAAAAAATAAGCATTTCAAAGTATTCTTTTGCTACACCCAAAAAATGATAGAATATCATGCTTACAGATGTATGCATTGCCGTGATATCAGGTACTATAGGCAGTATCAATGAGGAGGACTGGAGAGATGGATTAGCCAGTAAGAGCACTGGCTGAGCCGAGCAGTGGTGGCACACAAATGGAAGGCAGAGGCAGGCAGATCTCTCTGAGTCCGAGGACAGCCAGGGCTACGCTGTCTGGAACAGAGTGCTGGCTGCTCTTTCAGAGGTCTCAGCCCCATTAGATTCCCAACACCCACAAGGTGGCTCACAACCGTCTTTAATGTGAATTTCAGGAACTCTGCCAACCTATTCTAGCCTCCACTAGCCCCAGACAGACATTCTGAAAAAACAACCCTTAAGTAGATTGCTTTTAAGGAGCTATTTGAAAATCCCAGAGCTAAAAAGTATAAGCATAAATGATTAGTAACACTTGGTATTCAAATGCCCCCTAATGTAGCCCGCCCGTTTAAGTAACAATTTCTTGGTTTTGTTATCTGTATGATTTTTTATTTTTTTAGCATTGAATAATCTTACTTGATTTTGCAATTGTTTGCTTCCTTTTATGAGCAACTAATGATAAACCATTATGATCTGAGGCATAACGTAGTAAAAAACAAACAAACAAAAGACAGAAAAGACAAGTGAGTTTTTGTAATATAGTCGTCCTTCTCAGAAATGACTCACGCTGTCAGTTTTGCTCACGTTGCAGCACTTCAAACTTCAGTTCATATCAAATGAATAAAGGAAACTTCACCATTTATAGGATGAGTCATAAAGTATATGTGAGCTTTTTAAAATATTTCACATTTTAACTTTTGGAAACAAGCACCATTTTCCCTTAAGAAAAACCATTAAACATTAATATTGTCAGGTTACCTATTTGTGAAGACAGTTTTAGATTCATTGTGTGCTTACATGGAAAACTGAAGTAAGAGCAGAGCAGCCACAGTCTTTCTGTGTTGCAGATCATCTGTTTGCTGATGCTTTGCTGATTGTGTGTATTTGTGACCCTTAGATTGTAGGGAATGGAAGTGAGCAGCAGCTGCAGAAAGAGCTTGCAGATGTGTTGATGGACCCACCCATGGATGATCAGCCAGGGGAAAGGTCACAGTTGGATGGTGAAGGAGATGGGCCTCTTTCTAATCAACTCTCAGCTTCGTCCACCATTAACCCTGTGCCACTAGTAGGGCTTCAGAAACCAGAGATGAGTTTGCCTGTGGAACCCGGACAAGGAGGTTAGGATTCCTGCACTGCTTGTGTAACTGAAGGATTTTATTTCTAATAGTTGAATATGTTCTGTCCTGATCAAGACTCAAGAACAATATGAAAATCAGTATACGTTCTCTAAAAGCTCCCAATTCTTCATCTAAGAAGTTGCCAGATACATAGGCCATTCTGACCTTCCTTTAACTGTTTTTTTGTTATACCAAAGAATGAAAAATAGTAGTTACAGGATACTAAGAAAAGTCTTTATTTTTTCAGATAGCTTAAAGTGTCTTCTAGGAAATTTGTGATGAGTTCAAAGCCAATCTTTAATATAAAAACGTGTCTCAGAAAATCAGGAAAAATCAAAGTTTTCCAGGAAACAAGACTGATTATGGTGTTAGAAATATATGTTTGCTCCAGGCCTTCATAACGTGTCAGAGAGCAAGCTGGAAATGGGAAAGAAGCCCAGGGGCAGAAGGGCCGAGCAGCTAAGAACATTATTTGAAAGAAAGAGCATGTTATTAGATTGAAAATAGTGAAGCTGATGCTGACTGAAAACACTGTAGCTGCAGTCGGAGGTTGATCAGGACTTTGAGAGCAGTTGGATACTCATTATATATCTGGCTTAGGTATGAATTATAAAATCAAAGCAACTCAGGAGAAGGAAAGAGGAGGCAGATCTGAATCTCAGGTTACATTTTGGGTTTGAATTAACATCAATACCTAACAATCTTGGTATTAAAAGTTCTAGTGTGAGCTGCCTAGCTTCTATGAGCATACTTTTTTAAAATTTATTTATTTGTTGCCCCCTGGAATACTGTCTTAATTAGTCTTTGATTTTTGAACATAAATGTCTTTTAGATGCTTACACTATCTAAAAAGAGGAGAAGCAGCATGTTTCTATGTTTTGTTTCTTTCAGATTCTGATGTGTCAGATCCTTTCACACCAGTGGCTGATGAGGACAGTGTAGTTTTCAGTAAACTAACGTACTTAGGCTGTGCCTCAGTAAATGCTCCCCGCAGTGAAGTGGAAGCCTTGAGGATGATGTCCATCTTGAGGAGTCAGTGTCAGATTTCTCTGGATGTCACCCTTTCAGTGCCGAATGTATCTGAAGGAACAGTGAGGTAAGTCTGCCTCTGTGAAGGGCTGTCCGAAGTGCTAGTAGATAACATAAGCCATATTCATAGCCTTCTTGAATTGCAGCCGTCATGAAAAACCAATTCTCACTTGTACATGTTCCACATCCCAATCCTGTGGGATAATTGAAACATACTGACCATGAGATAGGGGTCCAGAGAAGTCCTAGGAATGAGTATGCTTATACTGATTCAAAGAAATAAATGATAACCAAACCAGATGATTGTGAACAGTTAAATACAGAATTGCTAATTCAGAAAGTAAATTTATTTCAGAAAAATAACAGGAGCTAAGAAACAAAAAAAAATCCCAATCCTTTAATTTTACTTTTCTGTTGATACACAGTTAAAATCTTGGCTCTTTATAAAGGCTTATGAAATAGCTGTGTTCTCACAAGGATATGAATTCAGAACATTATGGTGCTTGCTTATAGTCTCAGTGCTTGAGAATCAGAGACAGATGGATCCCTGGGGTCACAATATGCATGTGCGTACATGTCTTTATCTCTTTGTATTTCTCTGTGTGTCTTTCTCTGTCTTTGTGTGTATGTGTATCTGTGTCTCTCATGCACAGTGTAGATGTCTCCTGAGCAAAACACTGAGGTTGTCTTATCCCCACATTGTCACATTTACAAAGACAAACTCTGTGTGTGTATGTGTGCGCCTACCTTTGTGTTGAGGAAACAACCATAGAGAAATGGTTCGAAAAAAGAAGTATTCATTTTGGCAAGTGGTCTCAGAGATTCAGTCCAAAGTCAGCTGCTCGGTGTCTCTAAGCCTAGTGAGGTAATACATCCCAGCAAAAGCAAAGGCTCTTACCTCAGGGCAGTCGTTAAGTAGAGAAAAACAAAACCAGTGAAGAGGAAAGATAGGCTTGTCCAAGGGTCCTGCTTCCTCCCGCTGTGTCCTGCTGTCCTAAAGTAGCACTGACAGCCTTTAGTTTGGTAAGATAGCACACAGTAAAGTCATACAATGTATATGGACGTGTGGAATTATAATCTACACGTATGCATGCAGATCTGACTGTATCAGTCAGCATTTTTCCTGGCGGTGGAATTATACATGATATGTATTATACTTCATTAAGTTTTATATTGTGAATCTATGACTATGTCAGTAGATTTGCTTAAGTTTTATTTATGATGATGCATAAACATATTAATAACCATTTCTTTCCTTGTTTTGAGACAGGGTTTCTCTGTGTAGCTCTGCTTGTCCTGGAATTCTCTGTAAACCAGGCTGGCCTAGAACTCACTGAGATCCACCTGCTTCTGCCTCCCAAGTACTTGGATTAAAGCATGCGCCACCACCACCTGGCACCTTATCTTTTTTTAATTTTATTTATGTGCATTGGCATTTTGCCTCTGTACAGGTCTGTGTGAGGGTGTTGGGTCCTCTGGAACTGGAGTTACAGACATTTGTGAGCTGCCATGTGAGTGCTGGGATTGACTCTCTGGAAAAGCAGCCAGTGTTCTTAACTGCTCAGCTGTCTCTCCAGCCCAGCTATTTCTAATGTTAGACGTTTTAAGGGGTTTTTCTTTTAATGAGAAAAATACTAATAATATTACCAGTTATTGTAAAGACGTTTGAGTGCTTTATAAGTGGATAGCTCATTTCTGATAAACTTACTGACTCAGACGTACCCCATAGTACTGCCTTTGTTGAGTCGAGAGTTACTTGATCCAGTTTACATATTGATCTGTGGTTTCTCTGTTTTCAGTACCCTTGAAGACATGCTGGGTTTTCATAGTAGCAGCGTAGCAGCTGCATCTGCAAAGTGGGAAGTTACAAAATTAAACATGTAACTTGCCTCTGAGCATCAATCAATTTTAAAATCTCAGATTCTAATTTTAATTCTGATTATTTTTAATAGGCATTTAAAAGTGAATGCTTATTCTAACAACTGAAGTTATGCTTTTTTCTAACATACTTTCTCTCTGTAAGGAAATAAGAAAACATTTGTCTTGCCCTACATTCTAAGATCCCTTGTAAAAGTATCTTTAACCTGGGTTAGAACCCCTTTTGGGTTCTTCCATTTTGAACAGGAGTCCTAAGAAATTTTCCCATTTATAGCTTTACCCTACAGAATGGAGATTGCATAGTTCCTTCTTGACTTTTCATAACTGTGTCTCTAATGCCCTAGTAGTCTAGAATATAGTAACTATCACATAAATACTTGGTGGAGTGAGTAGATATCATTGAATGATGTCCTTCTGATAATGTGTGGTTTTTTGAACACTGGTTGTTGTGCTCAGTCGTGCATTGTAACTTTTTTACTTTTATAAACAGAATATTCTTTTAAGGAAATAACAATGTGCAAAGGTTTCAGTCTGTTTAGTTAGTCTTAATTTATGTACTGATTTTCTCTTTATTTTAGTTGCAGTCTATATGAGTCATGTTTGCTGACGTTGTCACCTTTCTATAGTCCTCTTCCAAACATGCAACTCTCTAGATTGAGTACCATGGAATTATGTGATCCATACCTTAAACATTGCTATGTGACTTATACATCACAATTCAACATTACTGTAGTTAGCATACTAAAAGTGGCTTACATGATCATCTTTCTGGATAGATGTCTTGAGTCCTAATATAAATACAGTACAAGTTGCTCCTGATTAATCTGTTTATTATTTTTTTGTCTGAACAGACTTTTAGATCCTCAGACCAACACTGAAATAGCAAACTACCCTATCTTCAAGATCCTCTTCTGTGTCAGAGGGCATGATGGGACTCCTGAGTGTGACTGTTTTGCATTCACTGAAAGTCACTATAATGCAGAGCTCTTCAGGATACATGTCTTTCGCTGTGAAATACAAGAAGCTGTAAGTATTTATGAGAGAAGCACCACCACCTCTGCTGAAAGTGCCGCAGGACAGGGAGATGCTTACTGCACAGTCGTGAGGACCTGAATCCCATGTCCAGCATAGGGAGATCCTGGAGCTTGATGGCCAGCCATTCTAGTCTAAACAGAGTTCAGTGAAAGACTTTTTCTCAAAAAATAGAGAATAATGGATAAAGACACCGAACTGCGACCTGTGACTTAAGTATACACACCAGTGAGCACACCCGTGCACTTGCACATGCAGGGCTGTAAGAGGCTTGTTGGTGATGAGTTGACTGTATTAGACCCACATTCTCTCCCTAACAGTGACACATTTGCAAAGCTGTTCTGTTCTGAGTGGCTCCTAAACTTCTTAGAGCCATGCTTGTTATCAATAGTATTTAACATTCAGGTAGTGATTTTTTTCAATTAAGTTTTTAAAAGTGTGTGTGTGTGTATCTTTAACTATCTCTGTTTTATAAAAAAATCCCTCTGATGATTTTGTTTTAGAAACCTAACAAATTAGATAGTTAACTGAAAAAAGTAGGTATTTAACCCCAATAAAAATGCTTTCTGTTTATTTTATATATTTATTATGATTGTATGCTTATGCACATATTAGGATGTATGGATTCAGTCGACAACTTTGTGGTGTTGGTCCTCTCTATTTACCATTCCTTGGGTCCGGGGAATCTGGCTTCCAGTCACTAGCCTTGCACAGAAAGTGCTTTCACCCCCTAGCAGGACTTTGTTTAAAGTGCAGACCTCCACAGTGGTAGCCTGATGAGTTTCTGTCACTACCCAGATCAAGATGCAGAGCATGCCCAGCGCACGCATGCCAATTTAAACAACCAAAATGGGGGAATGGTGTTTTCTATATTAACAATAATAGCTAATTTTCTGACATGGTTCCTTCTAGGTAAGCCGGATACTTTACAGTTTTGCCGCTGCCTTCCGCCGTACTGCCAAACAGACCCCACTCTCAGCCACTGCCACACTGCAGACTCCGGACAGTGATATCTTTACCTTCTCTGTGTCTTTAGAAATAAAAGAAGATGATGGTAAAGGTTATTTTAGGTAGAGCATCTCACATTATTTATTTTGTGAATTTATTCAGTACACTATTATCTGTGGTACAAAAGAAACTAGATCAGATTAGATATTTTTCATACTTAAAATGATTACTTCTACAAGGAATAAGTCAATGACAGTGAAAAGAGGGGGAAAGATATATTTATGTATTCTAGTATTTTTAAAGAAATTAAAGCATTAAAAAAAATAGATCTTATGGAATTCCTGTTACTATATTATCTTAGTCAAAAAGGGCTGTCTTATGATAAGAATTATGGTCAAAGTTAAGTAAACTACACCCATAGCTAAATTTGTGTCTTAGTCAGTTGCTGTGACAACCAAGGCAACTTGGAGAGGAAAGGGCTTATTCAGCTTATGCTTCCACAGCACACAGTTCATCATTGAGGGAAGCCAGGACGGGAACTCAAGCTAGGTAGGAACTTGAAGGCAGGAGCTGATGCAGAGCCATGAAGAGGTTCTGCTTACTAGTCTGTCTCCTGTGACTTGCTCAGTCTGATTTTTTATAGAACCCAGGACCACCAGCCAAAGATGGCTCCATCCACAACAGGCTGGGCTCTCTCCCCCATCAGTCACTAATTAAGAAAATGTCCTACCTGCTTGCCCACAGCCACATCTTATGGAGCCATTTTCTTAATTGAAGTTCCTTCCTAAGATGACTTTAGCTTGTGCCAAGTTGACACAAAACTATCAATTTGTCTTTCTCTCTTTTTTTTCCTTTAATTTGGTTGGCTTGCTTTTAAAATCTTACGACTTTTGACATCTAGTTTTACCACTAAAGTTTATCTACTCATATTAGAAGGAGAAATATGGGCTTTGTCATCTAGCCTTCTACATGGAGTTAAAAATAACTTGCTTGGTGTTCATTTCATTTTTTGTTCATTCATTCACTTATCCTTTGAGCATAGATCTCACTGTATGTAGCCTAGGCTGGCTTAGAACTCAAAATGTAAACTGAGTGTGGTGGCACGTGCCTTTGATCCCAGTATTTGGGAGGTAGAGGCAGGTAAATCTGTGAGTTCAAGGCCTCCTGGCAGCCTAGTCTACAGAGCAAGTTCCAGGGCTAAACAGAGTTAAACAGAAAAGGCCTCTCTTTGGTGTGTGTGTGATGGGGGAACACCTTCAAAATGTAGCTTTAGGCTGGCCTTAAATTCATGGGAGTTCTCCGATCTCAGCCTCTAAGGGGCTGAGATTACAGGTGTGAGCCACCATGCCTGGCTAGTTTGGTTTTTAAATAAAACATTTCTTTGAGTAATAGGAAGGACCCAGGAATAAAAATCAAAGCTTGGGCTTAATTGCTTCTACCTCAAACAGTGACGACCATTTTGAAGTTTCCTCTATTGTCTGCAGTTTCCCTGTTTGAAAAATGCAATGGCAGATTCAGATCCTTTCTGTCTAAAGCTATGTTTGCAAAATGACTGGTTTTTTTCTTCATATAGCTCATAGTATAAGATGAGTGATCATAAAAGAATCAGAAATTTGAGATCTTTGAAAATAGTTGTTATGGTGCCTACAAGAAAATTGTTTGCAACATTAATGAAATGTGTTGATCTTACAGTGCTGTTCCCAAGGACAAGGACAGGCAATGTTTTAAACTTCGACAGGGAATCGATAAGAAGATTGTCATTTGTGTGCAGCAAACAGCTAACAAAGAACTTGCCATTGAAAGGTAAACATTTCTCTTTATGTTTATCTTAAATATGAGTTTTTGGTTTTTATATGTCTAGTGGATAGTCACATACTTTATTAAAAATTCACTTACAAAGTATTTTGACTTATTGGTGATTCCTTTTTGCTTTTTTCAAGACAAGTCTCTCTGTGTAGCTCTAGCTGTCGTGGAACTAGCTCTGTAGACCAGGTTGGTCTCAAGTCACAAAGATGCTCCTGCCTCTGCCTCCCGAGTGCCAGGTTAAAGGTGTGCGCCAGCATTTCCGGGTTCTTGGTAATTCTTTTATACTTACTGTAGTGAGTGTTTCAGTACTCTGAAATCACTCTCATAAACCTTCAGTTAACAGTGCTAATATCCAGTGTGTGGTAATAAAAGACAAAATTTACCTAATTCAAGTAAAGTAATTGTGACAATACTGATTTATTAGACTCCCCTTTTTTCATCCAAAAGAAAATAATTTTTAAGTGATATAACTTAAAATAATGTGTGTGCTCTTAGTTTTATCACAAGTTTACATGCTTCCCTTTCCCCCACCCAGGTGCTTTGGCCTTCTCCTTAGCCCAGGAAAAGATGTCCGAAATAGTGATATGCATTTGCTGGACTTGGTAAGGTTCTTGTCTTGGATTCTTTTGGTTATACTTGGTTTTTATTAGAAGGTTATAAACTATTTTGCTAGTGTATTGGTTTACTTTATCACGTTGGACTCAAGACATGTTTATATAAGTGTTCATTTAAGCTACAAAACAATGCACAAAGATAGGAGAATTTTCTTTTTCCTGACATGGGATTTATCAGTCCTATCTTGAATGAATATCTCAGTCTTGGTGTCTTGACCTATTGAAGTACTGACAATAATTTTTGTTACTTATCAGGTAGGATTGATGTGAGAATCGAACTGTTGTGTCCTTTTTTTTACAAGCAGGAGTAATTGTGCATGGTGGCATATGCCTATAATATCAGCTCTTGGGAAGGCTGAGGCAGTCACACAGTACGACCTTATCTCAAAAAAAAGACAAAAAAAACCAAACAGGTTCATACAAATAGCAGGAGATATTAAGATTATTGCTGTTATGAAAGTCATTTCCAAAACTAAAAGTTATATGGTGATCATTCATTCTGTTGACAGAAAAATTCAACATAGGATTTTGAGAAGTAAATTGCACCAATTTTTTTTTCCATTTGGTGTAATTTGTATACATTTACCTTATATAAATTTAGGTATAATTATGACAATAGTTGATGTATATTTAATCTTAACTGTAACCATTCAGTGCACTTCTGCCTTTAAACAAAACTGATGCTTGAGCAGCTTTATGCAAGACTGCATCAATGCCTGTTTCACAGTACTGTTTTATTGTCTTTTGAGTTTTGCTGTACAGTGGATGCCACAAGAAAAGCTGCCTGCACTGTGGGTTGTGCATGTAGTAGTATACTAGGAAATCAGGAAATCTAATAGAATATATTCAAAGTGGCTTTGCTTATTTGGTTATTGACATTGTACATCTCAGGAGGAGAAAAGGACAGGGAAAGAATTGAATACCGAACACTATAAATTAACTCACCTTTAGAGTCAGAATTGATTGTAGAGGAGTCCAGAAACTAGATCTGAATTATTTCTTCCACTAATCAAATTTTGTACTTCAGCTGCTAATATAAAAATTAGATTTATTTATTTCAGATCATCAAGATAAAAATGAATATAAGGTTTTAGAGGGCCATTCAGATTTCATTAATGGTTTGCTGTTTCATCCCAGAGAAGGCCAACCAATTGCAAGAGTGAGTAATTGCTGTACATGCAGTGACAAGCTTAGAAGGAAGGCAAACAACACATTTTATTTATTTATCTTGAATGAGTGTGCTGGCATCCTAAGTAAGTTTTTAAGTTGATGGATGCAGAGACAAATGGGATAGTCTGGTTTTATGCTTTTGGGGCATAATTTGTCTCTTGAATCAGAACAGTGATCATTAATGTCAGCACACTCATGCTTCATTAACACCTTCAAAGTTGTAGCTATTATTGGAAGTGATTGGTTAATTTGGGATATAACTTGGGTCAGTTAGCGTTTTCTCTTGGATTCAGGATATTTAGTCAGTTCATCTGCAATGAATAAAACTTTTTTTTTTTTTTTTTTTTTTTTTTTTTGCAACCACTGGTTATTCTGATACATGGCAAATCAATTTCAAATCTTGATTGGTTTTGAGACATTGGATCTCCTTCTTTCCTAGCATAGAACTTTTCTACAGTGTGGAAGAGACCATAATCAGTAACTTTAAATGTAAATTCTTGTGGTACTTTAGATATTTTGGAGACTTCCATGGAGACTTCCACGTTGTATATCAGATATATAGTAAACTCTTGAAAAGATCAGACGATCCTTATCAAAATTATGTGTTTTTGAATTCCTGTTTTCTAAAAGCCTCAAGATGAAAATTAGCTCACTTTTGCACTAAGGTTTATTTTTACTTTTTTCTTTAGGAATCTATGGGCAAAAGTTCAGATGGAAAGTCATATGTTATTACTGGAAGCTGGAATCCCAAATCCCCACATTTTCAAGTTGTGAATGAAGAAACTCCTAAAGGTAGTGCAGAGTTCTGTCTTAAGACTTACTTGTTCTTATTTTACATGGGTGGGTGTTTTGGCTGCATGTACATCTGTATAACACATTCCTACCTAAGGCTGACAGAGATCAGAGAGGTTGTCAGGTCTCTTGAAACTATAGTTACAGATAATTATGGGCTGCAATGTGGGTAGTGGGAATTCAGTCTTGGCTCCTCCAAAAGAGCAGCAAGTGCTCTTAACCACTGAACTATCACTTCAGCCCACGGGGGGGTGATACTGATATTTTTTTTTGTTTGGGCTTTTGGATTTTAAGACGTGGACTCTGTTGTAACCCAGGTTGTTCTGGAACTTGCTTTGTGGACCATACTTATCTCAAACTCAGAGATCCTCTTGCCTTGTCTCCCAAGTGCTGTGATTAATGGTATGCACCAGCACACCAGGCCTGCTGATAAGAGATTTTTAATATTCACATTATTAAAAAAATCTTGGTAAACAAATAATTTGAATAATTCTTGAGTTTGTTTCTAAATTAATCTACAAACATACAATATCACTTCTGCTTATTTAGTACTATTTCCCTCCCTTCTCTTTATTTTTCCTCCCTTTTGTTCATTACGCTTATGTACGCAAGCCAGGCAGTGGTGGCACACAGTACTCTGGAGTTAGCAGCAGGCAGATATTGTGCATTTGAGGTTAGCCAGGGCAACATAGTCACAAACTGGTTTTTGTTGTTGTTTTTTTTTTTTAAATTTAATTAACATTTTTTTCATTTATTTTATATATTGACCACAGTTTCTCCTCCCCATATCTCCCCTTCCCTCCCCCCCTACTTCCATCCATGTGCCTCCCCATCCATCCCTCCTCCAGCTCTATTCAGAAAGAGTCAGGTCTCCCATTTGCTTGAAAAAAGCATGACACATCAAGTTGAGACAGGATTGAGCTCTTCCCCCTGCAACAAGGCTACACAGGGTAATTCAGCATAGGGAACAAGCTCTCAAAAGCCAGCTAAGTGTCAGGAATGGGTCCTGATCTCACTGCTAGGAGCCAAACAAACAGACCAAACTACACAACTGTCACACACATGCAGAGGGCCTAGGTCATATCCTCTGCAGGCTCCCTAACTCTTGGTCCAGAATCCATAAACTCACACAAGCTCAGGTCAGGTATCTCTGTGGGTTCCCCATCATAACCTTGACATCAGCACCACCATCCCCCACCCCACCCACCGCTGCTCATATAATCCCTCCTCCCTTTCTTCAGGAGGACTCCCAGAGCTCTGCCTAGTGCTTGGCTGTGGGTCTCTGCATTTGCTTCTTTAGTTACTGGATAAAGTAACTGATGATAATTAGGGTAGTCACCGATCTGATCTACTGTAGTAGGTAGCCAGGTCAGGAATCATTGCTAGGAGTCTTAGCTGGGGTCATCCTTGTGGATTCCTGGGTAATTCTCTGACACCAGGTTTCTCCCTAACCCTGAAATGTCCGCCCCCCATGAAGACATCTCTTTCCTTACTTCCCCCTTTATCCTACCCAAAGATGCCTCCTACATTCATCCAGCCCAGCCCACTCCCTCAAGTTCTATCCTCCCATCCCCCCATCCCTGCTCCCATTTTACACAGGAGTTTTCTTTTATTTCCCCTTCCCAGGGAAATCCATACATCCCTCTTTGGGCCCCCAGTTTCTCTGGGGCTATGAATGGTAGGTTGATTATTCTATATTTTCCTTGTAACATCCACTTATGAGTGAGGACATGTGTTTGTATCTATGTCTGGGTTCCTAACACAGAATAATTTTTTTTTTCTAGTTTCATCCATTTGTCTGTGAATTTCATGAGGTCAATGTTTTTTATAGCTGAGTAATACTCCATTGTGTACATATACCATATTTTCCATATCCATTCTTCAGTTGAGTGACAGCTAGGTTGTTTTCAGATTCTGGCTATTACAAATAACATTGCTATGAACATAGTTCAGCAGGTGTCCTTATGGTATGATTAAACAACTTTTGGGTATATCTTTTGAGTATTGTTAGGTCTTGTGGTAGATAGATTCCCAGTTTTCTGAGAAATGGCCATATTGATTTCCGAAGTGGCTGTACAAGTTTATATTCCCACCAGCAGTGGAGGAGTGTTCCCCTTTCTGCATCCTCTCCAGCATAGGCTGTCATCAGTGTTTTTGATCTTAGCCATTCTGACAGGTATAGGATAGTATCTCAGGGTCGTTTCGATTTTCATTTCCCGCATGACTAAGGGTATAGAAGAACTCTTTAAGTGTATTTCAGACATTTGAGATTCTTCTGCTGAGAATTCTCTGTTTAGGCCTGTGCCTCATTTTTTAGTTTGATTATTTGATGTTTTGATGTCTAGTTTCTTGACATATACTTAGGAAATCAGCCCCCTGACAGATGTGTGGTTGGTGAAGATTTTTTTTAACCATTCTGTGGGCTGCCGTTTTGTCTTACTGACCATGTTCTTGCCTTAGAGAAGCTTCCCAGTTTCAGGACGTCCCACTTACTGATTATTGCTCTCAGTATCTATTCTACTGGTGTTATATTCAGGAAGTGTTCTCTTGTTTGCAGTGTGTTCAAGGCTGTCCCCCACATTTCTCTTCTATCAGGTTCAGAGTAACTGGACTTTTATTGAAGGCTTTGATCCACTTGGACTTGAGTTTTGTACAGGATGATAGATATGAGTCTATTTGCATTTTTATGCACGTCAGTATCCAGTTATGGCAGCACCATTTGTTGAAGACCTTTTTTCCATTGTACAGTTTTGGCTTCTTTGTCAAAAATCAGGTGATCAGAGGTGTGTTGATTTATGCCAGGGTCTTCAGTTCTATTCCATTGATCCCAGGGTTTGTTTTTATTGCTAATACTACAAAAAATATACTGTTTTTAGTACTATAGTTCTATAGTAGAGCTCAAAGTCAAGGGTGATGATGCCTCCTTTATTGTTCAGGATTGACTTTGCTATCCTGGGTTTTTTGTTTTTCCATATGAAGTTGAGTATTGTTCTTTCAAGATCTGTGAAGAGTTGTGTTGGGATTTTGATGGGAATTGTATTGAATCTGTAGTTGACTTTTGCTAGATTGCCATTTTTTACTATGTTAGTCCTGTCTAACCATGAGCTTGGGAGGTCTTTTCATTTTTTGATATCCTCAATTTCTTTCTTAAAAAACTTAAAAGTTCTTATACAATTCTTTCACTTGTTTTGCTAGAGTTAGTCCAAGATATTTTCTATTATTTGTGGTTATTGTAGAGGGTGTTTATCTGATTTCCTTCTTGGCTCGTTGATCATTTGATATTATATAGGAGGACTGCTTTTTTTCTTTTCTTTTCTTTTTTTAGTTAATTTTGTATCCGAAAACATTACTGAAGGTGTTTACCAACTGTAGGAGTTCCCTGGTAGAACTTTTGGGATCACTTACATATTCTGTCATATCATCTGAAAATAATAAATGTTGACATCTTTCTTCCTGTTTGTGTCCCATCTCTCTCCTCTAGCTGTCTTATACTAGCTAGATCTTTGAGTTCTATATTGAATAAATATGGAGACAGTAAATGGCCTTGTCTTGTTTCTGATTTTAGTGGAATCACTTTGAATTTCTCTTCATTTAATTTTCTGTTAGCTGTTGGTTGGCTTGCTGTTTATTGCTTTTTGTTATGTTTAGGTATTTCCTTGTATCCTTGATTTCTCCAAGACCTTTATCATGAAAGAGTGTTGGATTGTGTCAAAGGTTTTTTCAGCATCTAATGAGATGATCATGTTGTTTTTTTCTTTCAGTTTGTTTATATGGCGAATGACATTTGACAGATTTTTGTATGTTGAACCATCTCTGGGGATGAAACATAACTTGATTAAAAAAAAAATGTGCTTGAATTTGGTTTGCCATTAACTTTCTTGAGAATTTTTGCATGCGTGTTCATGAGGGAGACTGGTCTGTAATTCTCTTTCTTGCTTGTATCTTTGTGTGGTTTTGGGTGTCAGGGTGACTGTGGCCTCATAAAAAGAGCTTGGTAATGTCCCTTCTGTTCTATTGTATGGAACAATTTGAGAAGAATTGGTACTCGATCTTCTTTGAAATTCTGGTAGAATTCTTCTCTGAAACCTTTGGCCCTGGGCTTTTTTTGGTTGCGAGACATTTAATGCCTGCTTCTATTTTCTTAGGGTTATAGGCCTATTTAAATTGTTTATTTGGTCGTGATTTAATTTTGGTAAGTGGTACCTATCAAGAAAATTGTCCATTTCTTTTAGATTTTTCAATTTTGTGTTGTCCAGGTTTTTGACGTATGACTTGATGATTCTCCAGATTATCTCAGTGTCTTTTGTTACTTTTCACTTCTGATTCTGTTAATTTGGATGTTCTCTCTCTGCCTTCTGGTTAGTTTGGATAAGAGTTTGTCCATCTTATTATCTCAAAGAACTAACTTTATTTTATTGATTTCTTGTTTTGTTCTTTTTTGTCTCTATTATTTATTGCCCTAAGTTTAATTATTTCCTGACATCTATTCCTTCTGGGTGAGTTTGCTTCTTTTTGTCCCAGAGTTTTCATGTAGGCACTTGGTGCTGTGAACTGTCCACTGAGCACTGCTTTCATTGCGTCCCTTAAGTTTGGATGTGCTGTGGATTCATTTTCATTGAATTCTAGGAAGTCTTTGATTTTTTTTCTTCATTTCTTCCCTTGGCCCAGAGGTGATTCAGCTGAGCATTTTTATTTTCCATGAGTTTGTGGTCTTTCTGTAGTTTGTGTTGTTTTTGAATTCTATGGTTATTCTGTGGTAAACCTTAAGATACAAGGGGTTATTCCAACTCTTTTGTATCTGTTGAGATTCGCTTTGTAACCAAGTATGTGGTCAATTTTAGAGAAAGTTCTATGAGGTGCTGAGAAGAAGTAAAGTCTTTTGTGGTTGGGTGAAATGTTCTGTAGATATCTGTTAAGTTCATTTGAGTCATAACATCTATTTTCTTAACTCTGTTAGATTTCTGTCTGGCGGACATGTCTATTGGTGAGAGTAGGGTGTGGATTGGGGTTTGATGTGTGATTTAAGCTTTAGCAGTGTTTTGTTTAGAAATGTGGGTGCCCTTGTGTTTGGGGCATAAATGTTCAGAATTCAGACTTGATCTTGATGGAGTTTTCCTGTGATGAATATGAAATGTCCTTCTCCATCTCTTTGATCAATTTTAGTTAAGTCTATCTTATTAGATATTAGAATAGCTACATAAGCTTCTCTCTTGGGTCTGTTTGATTGGAAGATCTTTTCTCATACTCTGATGTATTGTCTGTCTTTGTAGTTGAGGTATGTTTCTTGTAGGCAGCAGAAGAATGGATCTTGTTTTTATATCCATTGTGTTAGCCTGTGTCTTTTTAGAGGCAAATTGAGTTTATTGACATTAAGAAATATTAATGATCAGTGATTATTAATTCCTGTAATTTTTTGGCTTTGGACAACCAAGTTTTTTTTTTTTTTTGTTTTGTTTTGTTAAGGCATTATTAACCAAATTTAAAACTTAGAATTTACAGGGTTTATGAAGGAGACTTAAAAGACGTATCTCACTTTTGCAGATACAGTTGACTTATATTTCTTTCTGTTGGACTGCTGTCACCACCCAGTTCCACTTCTGGGATCCTGTCTAGACTCAGAATTCTCAGTGGAATAAAATATTCCAGCTACTTGTCTAACATTTTATTTTAGGTATCTGCTTACAGAATTGTGATAGTTAACCTTAAGACATCCTGAATACTTATAATAAAAAACAATTTCTTCTTCAGTGATTACATAAACAAATACATTTCCATCTTTTTTTTTTCTCGTTTTTCCTCTCTAGATAAAGTGCTGTTCATGACAACAGCTGTGGATTTGGTGATAACAGAAGTACAGGAACCCGTTCGGTTTCTTCTGGAGACAAAAGTTCGAGTTTGCTCACCTAATGAAAGGTTGTTCTGGCCCTTCAGCAAACGTAGCACTACTGAAAACTTCTTTCTGAAACTGAAGCAGGTACTTTGTCCCCCAGGGGATCATAAAGTAGGATCACACCTGAAGCTGATGGATCATGTATCCATAGGTCTTTCAAACAGTCACATGCCTTTTAAATGCATTAAAAAGGAAAATCATGTCATCATTTGCTCTCCTGTTGTAATCGACGCTCTTTACCTTCCCTGAATAGAAAGGTTCCATTTGTCTTCATCCAGAGGACATTCAGCATTTCCCCGTGTGCTCTCCTCATCTTCACCTCTTTCAGTGTGGTGTCTCAGGATTGAAGGTCGTCTCATCTTCCTGAGCTCACTGCTATGTCTGAAGAAGCATTTTTTTTTTTTAAGTTTTGAAGTTACGTTTTTCAATTCGGGAATGTCCAGCTAGTTCTTTGGTGTATGTTTTTCTTTGTTTTAGTGGTTTTTATTTTTTCCTAAAAGTGAGTTTGTTGTTTTGTCTTTTGTTTGGTCAGCTTTTCTTTGGCACACTTGATTATTATGTACTATTAGCTCCTTCAGAAATCACTGAATGATCCTCCTTACTTACCTGTGATAATTATAAAATTTCAGATTAAGTATTTAACAGTTTAGATTCTGTTAAGATTTTGCTTTTTTTATTGGGTGAAAGCAAACTTTGGCAGGAGTCAGTTGTCTTTCCTGTGATGGCAGTGGCTGAAGTATGGTGTATTCTTCAGCCTTCCTTGGCTCTCAATTTACTCACCACATACTGGTTCTTATTTTTAATGTCTTCATGGCTGCTTCTGCCATTGTAGCTGTCTCTTGGTCCCCCTCCTACTCCTCCTTCATCATCCCCCCCTCCCTATTTCCTTCCTCCTTTATTCTTGTTGAGCAAGTAGTCTGCCACTGACCTATACCACCAGCCTCTGTCTCCACTATTTCCTGTGTGGCCAAATTTCTTGAAAGAGATTACAGTCCCTGTTGACCTAAATTGCTAATCTAAGTTCTCTTCTGTATTGAACTTTCTGCAACATCTGACACAAATGATCTCTTCTTTGTCCTTAAATACCTATTCCTTACTTCATTTTAGCTCTCAAGTGTTCCATTCATCTTCCTTCGGTGTTGCAGTTTATGGCCATTACCTAATCATTTCTTAGACTCAGCATTATACCCTTTTATTCCTTGTGTCCCATGGCCAATGTTTGAAGAAATCTTGTCTGATCACTCCTCATTCATTACCATCATTTTTCACCTACGTTATGCAAATGACGTCAGTCATTTTTATTTCCATTTCTGTCCCTATGTTCTGTTTTGAACATACCTACTTCAGGTCAGATCATAGAATATTTTTTCTACTCTAAACTCTTTATCCTTACTTTTTAAAAGCCAAAATTATTTCTTTTCTTTTTTTATTAAGCCAAAATCTTTATCAGACTGTAATCAATTGGCTGCCTTCTAGGTCCCAGTAGATATGTGTGGTGGGATTTAGGTGTCAGCTGATAAGGTCGGAAGACACTTATCTAGGGTGCCAGACCCATTTAAGAGGGCTGCTGAGATCTGGAGAGCCCTGTTTTGTGCTTACCTTTTTGAGAGACTTGATCAATATCTATCACTTGGACCATTTGATCCCTTTAAGGTGTAACTTGAAGTTACCAAGAGTGTTAATTTGCATTCAAATAAATATTAATCCTATATTTAATATATCACATGTAAGATTTGTTGCAATATCTGGCACCCAACGCGGGTCTGGGCATTTAGCCCTCTGGCACATTGGGTGGGGAGCCCTAGGCACTGCCAAAAAGCATAAAAAGACAAAAGTGTTCAGAACTGGGAGACTGCACCCCTCTATATAGACTAAAAGCTCAGCCCTCCTTCTCCTAACTCCTAATTATCACTCCCGTAGCCATTCAGCCTTACTCTGCGTGGGTGCTCCGGGTGGTGAGTGCACCTGGCAGAGCAGCTGGAAAGAATGCATACCAGAGCTTAAGGTCAGAGCACCGAATCCTAACCATCACTCTCCAGCTGAGCATACCCATAGCAGCTGAGCCTAAGGTCCCACGCTGCAGCCTAGACTGCATACCCATGAGGAGCTGCCCCTAGCCAGGCCTGTGCCCGGCTTCTGCCACAACAGACCACACTAGCTGCACGGCAGATGAATTTTTAGCCAAATATTTGGCCTAAGCTAAAGACAATTTACACTGACATAGATATTTGTATATTGATACAAATGTAAAATCATTTTATATGTTTGATTGAGATAATTTATATATTGATACAAATTTAAATCTAAAATTGTTTTATATGTCCAAAACAATATATACATTGATATAAAATTAAATCTATAACTGTTACATAAAATTAAATCTATAACTGCTATATTTTACATACACTTCTACCTCTGTTTAAAATATTTACACATTATTGTCATTTCCACTATACAGTTGCTACCTCCATTTAACTGTACTAGACATGATATATACACTAGCTATGATATATACACAAGATGTTGTATATACCTCTGTTTAGATGATATATATATATATATATATATATATACACACACACACACACACATACACACATACACACATGTCTAAAATACTGTTATCATTCTACACGGTATATATACCTCTGGCTAATGTTTGATAGTCATGCTAAAAGTCATTGTTCAAAAATTATACATCCCTTTGTAAGTAACCTAATTTTACAATACAGGCTTCAATCCTTAAAATGATAAAAACTACAGTCAGCATTACTTAAATTACAATGTCACAGTCTTCCCAGATACAGGTTAAAATACCATAGATAGACAAAAATCTTCAACCATTTCATAGACCAGAAAATAATGACATTTAACATTTTGTTATTCAAAATTCAGCTGTGAGAGAAGCGACAACTCCTAATGTCACTGTTCCTTTCCTGAGATAGTGTTGAGCATCAAGGACAGTCTTTTAGAGTTGTCCTTTTGGCAAAAAATGGCTGGTTGGGTAAAGAACTGCCCTTACCTCGATTGCTGACAGTATACAAAGGATGTCCAATCTAGATAAACAAGATGACAGATGGAGACTGACAAAACCTGCCTAGACAGGATAAGACAGTCCCTCCAAAAATGCCTTGCTTCTGAAAAGATCTGTCAGATATCATAGGCCTGTAGCCAAAATGATAAATGCTTCAACGGCGCACAAAACCATAAGTGATTGTCCAGGTAGCTGTGTCGTTGTCCTTTCCCAAATTTTAAAAGCTACTACTCCCATGTGCTTCTGACTTTCAGGTAATATATTTTCCTTCTCAGGTCTTAAAAAAATTAAAAAATAAATATTTAAGGTTACTATCCTATCGTCCCTTAGCAAAAAACATTCAAGTGTTAGATTTTCACTATCCCAGATAAACAGTTTTAAAATAATTTATACACTCCACCATTTACCAATATTCTAAAAATATATGATGTGCTTTATATGCGTTAGGCTTTAGTTATAGTTTACACCTTTTCCTCTCCCAGATACTACCTCATAATAATTCCTATTATACATAGTCTTAGTTTAGAACCTTCTTAGTTAGACAAAAGGGGGAGATGTGGTGGGGTTCAGGTGTCAGCTGATGAGGTCAGAAGACACTTATCCAGGGTCCCAAGCTCCAGAAGGGAGTGTGGCCAGCCCTGTTCAAGAGGGGCTGCTGGGATCTGGAGAGCCCCGTTTTATTTCTGCCTTCTTGAGAGACTGGATCAACGTCCATCGCTTGACAATCCGATCTCCTTAAAGTGTAACCTGTTATCGTGAGTGCTAATTTACATTCAAATAAATATTAATCCTGTATTTAATATATCACATGTAAGATTTGTTGCGATAGATATGTTTCTTCCTTTTCTTGGCATACTCTGCTCTATGAACATTCTTAAGCTCTTCCTTCTCCACTATTCCTTGGAGTACTTTCCCATGTCTTCTATTGGTTACTCTTCATCTCTTCCTTATCCTGTGAGTCTTCGCTTAGATTCATTCAAATACTCATCAAGTTACCATTTAGTTTGCATACTCTTACTCTGGTATTGCCAGTGACCTGCAAAACGGGGCAACATGGTGCGTGCGTGTGTGTGTGTGTGTGTGTGTGTGTGTGTGTGTGTGTGAGAGAGAGAGAGAGAGAGAGAGAGAGAGAGAGAGAGAGAGAGAGAGAGAGAGAGAGAGAGAGAGGGAGGGAGGGAGGCAGGAGGGAGGGAGAGAGAGAGAGAACATGTATCTAACCAGCTCTCACCTTTTCATGGTATATTATATACTATGTAATATATTCTTATATTTCTTAGCCATTTTATAATAATCTCTGCTAAGGCAATATTCACTAATTTATCCTGAGAACAGAGTAGTTCTTAGTAATTATTTTTATTTATTTCAGTAAGTTTTTATTGAGTTAGAACTTTCTACTTGTAATTTTGCCTTTATGTGTGGATTTATTTTATATCCAGATGGTTCTGGTGAGTATATTTAGACAACCCTGAGTATTTGCACAGGAGCAAAAAAGAGATGAGAATAAGATAGCATCCTAGGTTTAACAAATGGCCATCTTCATGATTTTGAGCAATTTTCTTCCAACTGTGTGTCTCAGTTAACTGAGTTCTAAATTGGCCGCAGTAAGAGAATCTTCCTCATCCTGTTACTATGACATTGAGAAATTCTGTAAAGTTGGATTGGAGATTCTCTGTGCATTTTAGTTGAGTTACTGTGACAAAATAAAATTCTAAATCATAAGTGAGAACATTGTGTAATACTTGTTATTTTCTCATTTAGAAAGCCTTATTCAGTCAAGGTTGACCTCAAACCCTCAATTCTTCTACTCTGTTTTCTGAATACTAAGAATTAAAGGCCTGTGCCATACCCATCAACAGTCTTTCTTTAGACAGGTGAGCAGCACCTAGGGAAGAGCACTTGATAAAGCAAACCAATACATGAGCATGACTGTACGGTTATGCAGTAAGGGGATAATTCTTTAAAGTGCATCCACAGTTGCTCTAGAGAGATGACTCAGCGCTTAGGAGCACTGTCTGTACTACCAGAGGACCTGGGTTCAATTTCTAGTACTATTATGGCGGCTCACAACTGTCTACAACTCCAGTCCCAGGGGATTGATCCAACACTCTTTCTGGCCTCTCAGCCACTTATGTTCATAATGCAGGACATTCATGGAGGCAAAATCTCCATATACACAAAATAAAGATAAATCCTTAAAAAGTACCTAGTGCAAGAGGCAATAGATAATTTAATATTTAATTAATAATATGTTTATAGTAAAAATCTTTTAAGTTTCTTTCACTAAGGTTCTGGTTTATTAGTCTTGTGTTAGTGGACATAAAAGAACTCCCCTGGTACTGCATTTTTCTTGGAGTTTCTTGTTATCTTGATTTTAAGGACTGTGACCTGCTAGGCTGGAGAAGGTAAATCTTTTGTTTTTTAAAGACTGCATGGGTTTGTAGGAATATTACTTTTTAGGCTAAGTATAGAGTATCTATCTCTTCATGGAAATATTTTTATATAAAAATTTGTATTTATTTTGCATACAGTGTTGTGCCTGCACACTAGAAAAGAGCACCAGATCTCATTCTAGGTAGTTGTGAGTTACCAGGTGGTTGCTGGGAATTGAACTCAGGACCTCTGGAGAAGAAGCCAGTGCTCTTAACCTCTGAGCCAACTCTGAAAATTTTTTTTTTTTAATTCATGGAAGACATTAAAATATATTATTCTAATACTTTTAGCTTAACTTTTTCAGTTAGGCTATAAATGATCATTAGGATAAGTTAGCCAAAATTACATCTATGAAATAATGGATTGTTTTATGCTGCTCTCTTAAGGTTTTAAACTAAAGCTGAATCTCCAGCATTTATTGATTTATTTATTTATTTATTCATTCATTCATTCACTCACTCATTCATTTATTTATTTATTTATTTTGTGGAGATAAAGAAAAATGGTATATATGTGTGAGAGCTGAGAAGAGGACAGGAACTTCCTAATAATTTTTAATTTTATTTAGATAAGCCTGATTTTGTGTATGAGCTTGTAGATGGGGGCAGAATAGAGTAGGAAATGTGAATAGAGTGAAGAGTTAGGAGAGTCTGTTAATTTTATGTAAAGTGTAGTGAGTCTCTTGTCCCACCAGGCTGCTCCCAAATAACCACATGAAGACTTCTTTAATTAGGAAAGTTCTGCCAATATCTTAGGCTTGTTTCTAACTAGCTCTTATTACTTAAACCATTTCTATTCATCTGTGTGCTGCCATGTGGCTCATGGCTGTTACCTCATGTGCTTCCTCCATGTCTCCTTGAGACTCCACTCTTCTTCCCTGTGTTCTCTGTGCCCTAAAATCCTGCCTAGCTTTTCATTAAACCAATCACAATGACATACACAGTATAAAGGAATATGCCACAGCAGTAAAGTATGAAGTAGTTTTTATAGTTTCAGACACTTGCAGTCTTAACCATACTCCTTATAACGTTGTAACCTACATTCATTCCTGTTAGGACTTTACTGCCCATTGCTGTCTGTCCTGTGTAACTTTCACAGCAGTCCAGTGAGCATATGTACTATTCTCACGGATAAGGAAACTGTTATTAGAGATGTAAAATGATGCATTTTACAGAACACTTGTAAAAATGATAGTCTTCCACAGAGACATGCTAGCTTGTCTTTCTACTAAGAAGATTTTTTAGGATTTACTTAAATTAAGCAGTATTTCTTTTGCTTTCTAATGAGACAGAAAGGAAAATTGAAGTTCCAAGCAGATTCTTAAAATACAGAATATATAATGGTTGTGTTGTTGGTTGTTTACTTTGTGTGGGTTGTTTTTTGTTTGTTGTCTTTGCACCTTAAATATGAGGAAACAATTGTAGAAATGTTGTTGTTGGAGTGTGTGTGTGACTCAGTAACTCCTCTTTAGGTTGGCAGCCTTCCTGTCTGGGATTGTTTTATTAAGATGGGATATTAGAGAAAAAACTTAAATTACTAGTGAAAGACTGCATTTTTTAATGTTTACATAACATTTTCTAGAAAAGATCCAAATACCAGATATTCCAGTAGTGGCATAAGGTAAGTACAAACCAATGAGACATTCATGGCAATATAAATTTAGGGGCCAAATCCTACTAATTGTCCTGTGAGCTGCACACAAGACACACACATCCCTGTAATGAATGAATAACAGAAAGGAGCTGAAGAGATGGGTCCTGGGTTAAGAGCACAGGCTGCTCTTACAGGATGTACTGAAGCTGGGTTCCTAGCATCCATATGGTGATTCACCATGATCTGTAATGCCAGTTCCAGGGAATCCAATACCTTCTTCTGACTTTTGTAGGGACCAGGCACGCGCGCGCGCGCGCACACACACACACACACACACACACACACACACACACACACACACACACACACAAAATTATAAGAGCGAGAAGATAAATATCAAATTGTAGTATGTAGGGGCTGGCGCAAGACACCATATTTGATTACTGAATGCCATGTAAAAGAGCCATGTGTGTCTATAATCCCTGAACTACAGCCAGAGGGAGGCAGGGACACAAGCATAATCTAGAAGCAGTGTGGCAGAAACAACTAGACACAAGGAGCTGTCCTCTGACCCACATGCCTTGACTCATGTATGTTTGCACTCACACATAGTAACAAATTACAGACTTCTTATTACCAAATATGCTATAGAGAATTTAATATTATAATTGTTATTTTACAGATGAAGTTAATATCAGCTGAAAAAGTAAAAGTGATGTCACCAAAATCATAGAGATGATTAATTAAAATAACCATAACTGATAACCTTGGCCTTTATCATTTGCTGTGTGTGGGTACATGGCATATGCAGTAAACTCGTACACATTTACAAAATTTGGGAACTGGGGAAATGACTTCATGGCCTAGAGTGCCTACTGAACAAGCACAGGCATTTGATTTCCGATCACCCACATAATGATGGTCATGACTCCACATACCTAGAACCCGATTGTTGAGGGTCCAGGGCAAGCCTGGCTGAGGTGGTGTGGTGAGTTTCAGGATCAGTGAGAGATTGTTTCAAGGAAATAAGGTGGAAAATGATAAAATACAAAGTCCTTTTCCGATCTCTACACATGTTCTCTCACACACAAAACACAGGCACCACAGACATGACATGCACACATCTCTCCCACACACACACACACCACAGTGTAGGTATCTGTGCAGCCCAGATGGAAAGAGATCAGACAGTCAGGAGCCCAGGCATTCCCGAGCACTGCAACTCAGTGGAAAGTATACAGGGAATCAGGAGCCAGTGAACACCACAGGCCATAGTAAGCACAGGTAGCAGTTTATAGCCCAACTTCAGGGAAAGGCTTTCCCAGTGCTAACAGCTCTGCTCCTGCAGGGGAGGGTCTCCCCAGTGAAGTTGCTACAGTCCTTCCTGCTCCTGTCTCCCAGAGTGTAACAACTCCGCTCCCCTGGAGGAAGGCTTCACTTGCTGCTCTCTGTTGAGGGAGTGTAATAACTGGACCTAGCCAGGGAAGGTCTCCTGGGCAGCAAGAATGTTACAGCCGATTTGTTCAGGTTCCTTCACTGCTGCTCCAGCTGATCTCTGTCCAGGCTCCATCGCTGCTGCTGCTGCTGCTGCTGCTGCTGCTGCTGCTGCTGCTGCTGCTGCTGCTGCTGCTGCTGCTGCTGCTGCTGCTGCTGCTGCTGCTCTGGCAAAAGGTCTCACCCAAACCTCATTGAAGAGATTTATTGGGAGGGAAGAATTCAGGAGAGTGGCTGCCTCATCCTGGGGAGGGAGAGGATAGCAGGGAAAGAAAGGGTTTAGGGATTGGGGGAGGGGGAGCTTTCTGGGGAGGATACTTCCAGGGTGGGGATTGGTCAGATTCTTTTTCTCTTTACCCTGATTTGGTTTGGTTTCAGAGCCAAAATGTTTCATTCACTGGCTCCTTTGGGCTCTAATTTCAGGGCCAGGGCACATTTCTCTTCACTGGCTCTTTTGGGCTCTAATTTCAGGGCCAGGGCATATTTCTCTCACTGGCTCTGATTCCAGGGCCAAAGTGTGTTTCTTTGGTGCTGGTTTCAAAATTAGGGCACATTTCCTTTTGGTTCTGGGTTAAGAGATATTTATTTCACTGGCTTAGGTCTTAAATCCAGGGCGGATTTCTTTCACTGGCCCTGTGTCCAGAGCCAGGGTGGGTTTTCTTTGGCCACTTTTCCCTACATACAGACATACAATAAAAGGGAAACAGCAGGGCAGTGGTGGTGCATGCCTTCAGCCCCAGCACTAGGGAGGTTGAGACAGGATCTCTTGCCCCCATTCAATATGAGATTTCGTAGAAATAATAAGTCTTTAGTGGCTAGTTGCTCTGCTGCTCTGATCTTTCAGCCTTTACCCTACATTCATGACTCCTAAGTTTTTATTGTTAAGACTAATTAGGACTGAGCTTCATCTAAGTTTTCCTTCCTTTTTTCTCCAACCTCTGAGCGAGTTTGGGGTTTTTCTGTTGCAGCTTCTCTGCAGTAAACTTGACAGGTACTCCGGCTGCTAATATAACCGGCTGCTGCATAGCATAGGGCCAGGGTGTGGTCATCACACAAACTGTTTTTGTGTATCAGCACTACAGAGACACACACCACAGAACACTTCACAGACCCACAGACACATATATACCACCGACAGTCACACACACACACACATCACTGACACAATATATGCATAAAATAAAAAGTAATATTCCAACATTTTAAAAAAATGTCTTTAGAATGTTTATTTTATGTGTGTGGGTGTTTGTCCTCATAGATGTCTGTACGCCACTTGGTAACAGGTACTCAGAAACCAGAAGAAGATATCTGATCTCCTAGAGCTGAAATTACAAATAGTTATGAGCCAGCTTGTGGGCGCTTGGAAACAAAGTTGTATCCTCTAGAAGAGCAGCCAGTGCTCTTGACTGCTGACCCATCTCTCCAGTCCCTGTGATTCAGCATGATTTGATGACTAGAGGTTTCTTTCCTTGTGAATTTAGGAAATACATCATACCAGGTTTTTTCATAGTTTTCAGTGGGAGTGTGATCAGTTAAGGTGGGCTTCACTGGCTCTTCTCTTTGTAAAAGTAAGACCCCCTTTCTATTTAGCTAGTAGTTCTTGGTATAATACATTTTGTAAATTCTAAAAATAGTGACTTTTTTCTTTTCCTTTTTCTTCCTTTTTCCTCTCCCATTGTGTCTGTGTCTGTGTCTGTGTGTAGGTATTTTGCCTATGCACCATGTTCTTGCCATGTATCTGTAGAGATCAGAAAGAGGTCCTCGGATTCCCCGAGAATCTGCTGGCAGACAGTGTGCGCCATCATGTGGGTGCTGGGAAGCAAAGCTGAGGCTTCTGGACAAGCAGCCAGTGCTCTTCAGCACCGAGCCATCTCTCAGCCCTAAATACAGTATTTTCTCATTGCATGAGATGTATTTCAAGACCATTAGTAGGTGCCTGAAAGAGTGGCTATTGATTCCTATGTATGTGCTGATCTTCTTTATTCTACAAATTTAATATCCTTTATGTCTTAACTAAGCAGTTTTTCTGCACTGTGAACATTATTTTTGAAGTACAACAAGATTAGTAAAAATTTGTTATTTTAGACTAATTTTACCATGTATCGTAAAAACCTTAGCACATGATTGACTGTCTTTCCACCCCCCATCACACACCCCCCCACATACAGTTTGTTCCAAAACTAGCTCTGTAGAGCAGACTGTCCTCAAAACTTAACAACGATCCACTGGGTTCTGCCTCAGAGTGCTATGATTAAAGGCTTATTCCATCACTGCCTAGCTATGGTTTCCTTCCTTCCTTCCTTCCCTCCTTCCTTCCTTCCTTGTTTTTTCCTTCCTTCCTTCCTTGTTTTTTCCTTCCTTCCTTCTTTCCTTCCTTCCTTCCTTCTTTCCTTCCTTCCTTCCTTCCTTGTTTTTTCCTTCCTTCCTTCCTTCCTTGTTTTTTCCTTCCTTCCTTCCTTGTTTTTTCCTTCCTTCCTTCCTTCCTTGTTTTTACCTTCCTTCCTTCTTTCCTTCCTTCCTTCCTTGTTTTTTCCTTCCTTCCTTCCTTCTTTCCTTCCTTCCTTCTTTCCTTCCTTCCTTCCTTGTTTTTTCCTTCCTTCCTTCCTTGTTTTTTCCTTCCTTCCTTCCTTCCTTCCTTGTTTTTTCCTTCCTTCCTTGTTTTTTCCTTCCTTCCTTGTTTTTTCCTTCCTTCCTTCCTTCCTTGTTTTTTCCTTCCTTCCTTCCTTCCTTCCTTGTTTTTTCCTTCCTTCCTTCCTTGTTTTTTCCTTCCTTCCTTCCTTCCTTCCTTGTTTTTTCCTTCCTTCCTTGTTTTTTCCTTCCTTCCTTGTTTTTTCCTTCCTTCCTTCCTTGTTTTTTCCTTCCTTCCTTCCTTCCTTCCTTGTTTTTTCCTTCCCTTGAGACAAGGTTTCTCTTTGTACTCCTGTCTGTCCTGGAACTCACTCTGTAGATCAGGCTGGCCTGAAACTTAGAGATCCACCTGCCTAGTATATAAGTATATCAGTATATAAAGAACTCTTACTGTTTTACTTAAAGAAGCACTTCCTGGTTTATCTAAAGTATGTCCAAATTGATAGTTTTGGTGCTGTACATTGTAGCCATGTATTAACTGAAACCCAGCTTACTTGAACACAAACACTCAAGTATGGTGACATTTTGATCTCTTGACAAAGGGGAAGCCTGTGGCCTGTGTGTACTGTCAAAGGGAAAAATTGAGTCCCAGGCAGTTAGTTGTGAGATGACATGAGATTCATTATGCTACTCAGGTCACCATATAACTTAAAGCTTGTCAATTGCTTTCTGTGATTTACATTTATTATTTTAACCTATACTGGATGATAGGGAGCTGAAACTGGAAAGTAGAAACAGATAAAAGGATCCAGCAGTATCAGCTTTTCCTTAGCATCCATTGATGATGCTTGCCAGAATTCATTGAGTTTATTTACACATTTACTATGGTAACTTAACATTAAAAGTTTTATTTTTTTTTTGCATTATGAATATTGACCAATTAAAGGATCAGTAGTATACTTAATTTACTTAACTTCAAAATTCAAAAACTATTAGTTTTGCATTAATAAAACTCTCCAGTGAATTTTAAGATTTTTTTGTGGTACTTCGTTTTGCTCTTTAAGTATGCTTTAGTAACATAAAATTGGTATTTTGAATAATTCAAGTTGTTGTGGTGATAGACTTGAACACAGCCTTGAGCTACGCACATGCCCAAGTCTGAATTACACTTCAACCCAGAATAATTTTTTGGTCCTGTCATCAGCTGACATACTTAGGCTTATTTGTTTCTGTTTGTTTTCAGTTTGGGAGCGTAGGTGATTCGTGTTCTTCTCAATTTAATTTTTGGTTATGTAAACTATTATATAGCAGGCAAAATTCTATAAAATTTATTATTAAGAGCTGTATCTCTACTTGTATCTCCTAACCCCATTACACAGAGAACAGTTATTGGTTTCTGCTTTTCTTTCTCTTTTTTCTTTCTTAAAAATCATACATCTGTGTGTATTTTAGTATGTTTTAAATATAAATAAGTATGTTTTGGATATTTTTCTGTGCCATTTAAACTTAAAACCTGAGAATCTTCTACATCCATAGACCTGTTTCCTCAAAACCATTTTAAAGGATGTGGTACAATGTTAACTGGGCGTGATTTCAGCTTTTGATAAATGATGGTAATTTTTTTAATGCATAATCGTAACTTTCCTTTTTGCATATTCCCTATTAGCATCATTTAGGTTGTTTGGGGGGCATGCATGTGGGTATGTGTTTATATAGGATCTTAACTAGGTGCTGGGGATTATGGGCTCTTTTTATTCATTAGATTAAATCCTTTGAATATGTTTTTTTCAGGTTTTTTTTAGCTAATCTTTTCACTTTAATTTTATGATTTTTTTTTTTAGTTTGTTACACCATTTCTTTTTATGTTCTTGAATTTATCAGCTTTTATTTTTAAAGCTTCTGAAATGGGCGTTAAAATAATTTTCAGATTTTCTGTGACTTGCTGTCATGTTTCTAATGTTTCTAGATCTGTGGTTCATTAGTATTTAATGCAGTGGTCCTGCTCTGCACTGAAATGTGGGCTCAGTGCACTCTCCATCCAGTTGTCAGAGTGATTTATTAACCGTTACAATGTGCAGTGATTTGTGATGTTCCCTTTTTCCAGTCTTCATATATATTTGTCCCTCTTTGTATGTGATAGGGTCACTTTACTCTGTGTTTATGGGCTTTCCAAGATACTCTTGTTTATTTTTTAGATAAATATTATAATCTACTAGTTTAGCACTAAGAAAAAGTTAAGTTTATTAAGGAGACATCATCTTAACCCAAGAATAGGAGATGTCTTCATCCATTCATGTCTGTTCTTCTTTTCTCCTATTAGATTTGTTTTCTTATAATTATATATAATTTATATATTGTATATATTGTAACTTATCTTATATACAGTTGAATGTATAACATAGTTTTGAAACTTAAGTATTTAAAAATTTTAATATTTATAAATATTATGTATTGCAACATGTAAATTTAAAAGCTTTTTACTATAGAAAACTAAAACAGTAAGTAATCCTGGAGTCAGTCCTTAGCTAATCAGATAACCTCTGTTTTCTGGCTCCACACTGTTCCTGTTACACAGCGAGGTTTTGTTGTGCTCAATCTTCTAGCCAAGTGGTTAGCCAAGATGCTGACTGCATCAGGGACCGCTAGCCCTCAGGCTAAGACTCCTGTATTAAATTCTGCTACAGGATGATTCTGGAAGCCTTACTCCCAAAACTGGGGTAGTGTTCCTAATGGAGAGGGGACTGGTAAAGTCTGCTCTGTCTGTCTGCTGTGTGCCTTTGGTGCTTTCAGCCTCCTTTTCTGTGCTCCGTATCTCCGTATTAACCTTCCCTTCTCTAACTGGCAATAATTAAAATGTTACGGTGCTCAAAATGTGTACTATACTGACATAATTGTATATGTTTGTCTTTAAAAAAAAATAGGCCTGTGTAAATTGTTTACAGTGCTTGCCTAAAAGTAAAATCCAACTCATAGGTTGATTTCACTTGCCAAAATTGTTGGTATTTTTATTGATGTCTTTTCAGCTGTTCATACCCACGCATTGTCCTTTTCCCACCATGAACTGTGGTTCTGGAGTTAAGAAAATCTCCTGTGTACTATTTGAATTAAGCAAAAGAAGAAAAGGATTTTCTTAGTGCTGAATTTTTAGAATGTATGAATGGTTTTGATATGTGATTTAAAATAGAAAATCTGAAAAGACACCCTAAATTTATTGGGAAGACACAGGGCAGTTAATTTTCACGTTAACTAAATATTAGTGATTGTTTTAATGACAGAGAAAACCACAAAGCACTTTATAAAACTATAAAGTGTTGAATTTTCCTAAGAAGTTTGTTTGTTTGTCTGAGACAGGGTTTCTATGGCCCTGGCTGGCTTTGAACTCACAGAGATGGACTTGCTTCTAATTCTCGTGTGCTGGGATTTAAGGTGTGTACCATCATGCCAGGCCCAGAGGTTTAAGTCTTTCTTGGTGTAGCCCTGGATGCTCTAGACCTCACTGTGTAGACAAGGCTTCTCCCTCGGCCTCTCAGTGCTGGGAGACGTTTAAGTCTTAACATAAGTTTTCTATTTGATGAAGAAAACACCATTTATTCTTACATCCAGTGATAATTAAGACAAAATACTGCTACCTAACTCGTTCTTCCTTTTGTTGTCAAGATAAAGCAGAAAGAGCGGAAAAATAATGCTGACACTTTGTATGAAGTTGTGTGTTTGGAAAGTGAGTCGGAGAGACAGAGGAGGAAGACCACAGCCAGTCCTTCAGCTCGCCTGCCGCAGGCTGGGTCTCAGGGCTCCGTGATCCCGTCTCCGCCAGAAGATGACGAAGAAGAAGGCAAGTGTGGAAAGACTGGTTTGTGTGTAGGGTAGAGGGCTGTTCACTCATCCTCATCTTTGTGAGGGCTGGTGGTAGGGTGTAGTTTTGGAATTCATTCAGTGAGTACTTGTGACGAGCAACTAGGAGAGGCTGGAAAAATAGTGTACTTTGGCCTCTCTTTCTCTCTGTACTGTGTGTGTGTATCTTCATGCATGTTGTGTGCGTGTGTGCCTGTGTGTGTGTGTGTGTGTGTGTATCTGCGTGCATGCGTACATGTGTGTACTTGTACCATAGTATACCTGTGAAGGTCAGGGTCAAGATGGCTGGAATCTGTTCTTTTCTTTTTACCCTGTGGGTTTCAGGATTACCCTGAGGTCACCAAATCCAGCAGCAAGCACCTTTACCCAATGAGCCATCTCACCAGTCCACATTGGGCATTCTTTAAGGTACTTGTAATCAGATTGGGGAAAATGAGGTTTTATAATCTGCTGGTCACTGTATAATGGTAATATACAAAAATGGAGAGTAAAGGGAATCTGAGGCAAAGAAAAAGAGAACATTTCACAATGGTTGTCTAGCTCATAATAGTATAGGGGCTTCATTTTTAATGAACGAAGTTGATGTTAGAAGATGATTTGAATTTGAACCTGTGAAATTCATTCAAAATTCAGAAAAACTACAGAGTTCTAGAATCTTGGAAAAACAGAAGCAGCAGCAAAAGAACTATCAGTAGAGCCTCCTGAATCCATTAAGAATTTCAAAATCTTTCTGCCACAGATTAGTATTAGGCACATCAAGTCCTGATACATTCTTTTCTTTGCAACCAGTAGATAATCCTCAATCAGGATTGAATGGAAAGTGAACATTCTCCTGTCATGACAGTTTTTCTCAAACTTGAGTTCTTTGTTATTACCACTGAGTTTCAAGAGGTTTATGGAGACATTTTTCCTATTGTTCCACTCCAACTAATGCTGACCTAAAAGAGAAACTGCAAGTTTTAAGGTTACCAGATATATAACCAACAACCTCAAACATTGGTAATATTCTATGTTTCCCATGAAAAAACACAATTTGAGGGGCTGGAGAGATGACTCAGCAGTTAAGAGCATTAGCTGCTCCTCTGACTTGGGTTAAAGACCCAGCATCCATATGGATGCTTAGAACTATCTATAACTTGTAGTCCCACTAAATCTGATGCCCTCTTCCAGTGTGCAGACACATGCAGACAAAACACCTACATACATAAATAATGTAAATATACAGACAATAATTTCTACTTTTTAAGATTACTGTGTGGATTATGAGAATAAGGCACTTTGCTACCCCTACAATAAGCATTTAATCATTAGGCATTAATAGTCTTAAAAACTGAACATGTGATTAATCACAAGACAGAGGAACTTACACAAAATAATGAGGATTTAAAAAAAGCCAGTGCTTATGTAAGCTTGAAAATGCACATGTAATCGTGGGTATTTATCTCTTTAAATAAAGTTAATTGTTCTTCGTACCTCTACTTTTTGTTAATGTGATTTCTTAGCTACAGATGTTCAGAGAAGCCCCATTCATCTCCACTGAGATTTCGCCCTTTCAATTCCAGCCCAAAACCTACTTTTCCGAATTTTGAATGAATTTCACAGGTTCAAATTCAAATCATCTTCTAACATCAACTTCGTTCATTAAAAATGAAGCCCCTATACTATTATGAGCTAGACAACCATTGTGAAATGTTCTCTTTTTCTTTGCCTCAGATTCCCTTTACTCTCCATTTTTGTATATTACCATTATACAGTGACCAGCAGATTATAAAACCTCATTTTCCCCAATCTGATAACAAGTACCTTAAAGAATGCCCAATGTGGACTGGTGAGATGGCTCATTGGGTAAAGGTGCTTGCTGCTGGATTTGGTGACCTCAGGGTAATCCTGAAACCCACAGGGTAAAAAGAAAAATATCTGTGTGCCTCTGCCTACAAAGAGCTGGGACTAAAGACATTCGCCATGCACAACTGGTTCACTTAGGGTTCTTTACTAGGGAAAAATAAGGACTAATGGCACCTGGTAGACCATGAGGAAGGTAGTAGGTGCTAGAACATAAGCTCTGCAGGGGAATGGGGCCTGTCTACCCCTTGATGTTTCCTTAGTGTTTCCCACAATATCTAGTGTGCATGGGTAATCAGAAGATATTGGCAGTATGTGACAGGTGATCTGGAGCACAGAGATTGTGGCCAGGCCGTCTTCAACTGATGTCTTTGTAATTCAACATTCCCACCAGGAACCTGTTGTATTCTGATATTTGCTTTCTGGAAAAAATGACTAATCTCCAGTGAAGTTTCTTAACCACCAGACGTAGAAACAGCATTCTGAAACTTAACATGACTTAGCATTCCCTTTCTCTACCCCTAACCTGTGTACCTCGGACTCTAATGACAAATTCCAAGTCATTACTGTTGAGATTTATTGAAAGAGGCCAGAGTGATGGAGAAGAATTGTGGAAGAGAGATTGCTTTTCCTACTGCTTTGGAAGGATTTACCATCCCATGTAAATGTTAGCACACTTTTCTTGACATTACACAAATTCCGTTGTATGGTTGTATCTCACCAGCAATATGTAGCCCATTTTAGCACATTTTTTCTCTTCACAGGTTATATGTGACGATGTTTTAATGGATGGGAAGTTGAGAAATTATGAAGCAGTGTCATTCTGGTACACTAATCAATCTGGGAAGATTGACCTTAGTGCCATGAGCTTTTTGTCTTCATTTTTATTCATGTACAGAGTACCTCATTTACATTCAGTCTGTCTTTTTCTTGTCTCAATAAAAACTGATAATATCCAAAATGTTATGATGGAAGAAGTTTAATAATAGGTGTCAAAGATTTATGAGCTTTTAAAGTCCGTGTTTTGTGGCAATACTCTTGGTGAGGATGAATGAAGAGAAGTCCTGTTGCGCCCACTTAGCTAGACTGTTTGAGAAAGCAGTTGGTCATCTAGTTACTAACTCCTAAGCAGTGAAACATTATTCTAATACTGCTAAAGCCAATGTCACTTCTGTTCTTTAATCCTTAGTGCTAAGGGTGACCCAAGGCCCCAGATATAATAAGTTCACTTGTCTGTTCACTTTATACCTACATGTTTTATACTCTAAATTCTTGATTAATTACATTGATTTGTTATTTGCTTTAATGTATGTGGCTATTTTGTGCATGTATGTCTGTGCATCATGTGCATTCTTGGTATCCAAGAAGGACAGAATGGTTTAAGATCTCCTGAGACGGGAGTTAACAGATGGTTGTGAGACACCATATGGGTGTTGGAAACCAAAACCAGGTTCTCTGGAAGAATAGCCACTGTTCATAACTGCTGTGCAATCTCTCCAGCCTCCTCTAAACTCTTAATTAATTTTTCTTATTTAGATTTTAAGATTACTTATTTTATTCTTTTTAATGTTCAGTTTTCTGTTATAAACTGTCATTTTGTGAAACATTTAGAAAGTCGTAATGTCATGAAAGACCAGAGAAAAATATTCATGATAATTCATCATTCATTCACGTAGTGATTGCTAATGTCTAAGTATGCTTCACTGCCATCTGTTTGGTATTTTTTAACAGATCATACTGACAGTTTAACTATTTGTATTTTTACTATGTCATTATGTAAATACAAACACCTGTGTTTAATTACCTTGTATACATGCACAATTCATTTTTTTAAAAAATTAGTATAAAAAGTATTAGGCATCATTATAGTATTTTAAAACATGTAAAAGTAGGGAAAAAAGACTGGGTAGATGAACAGGAGAGAAGATTCAACAAAAAGCATCTTTTACTTACCCCTTTATTACTCCTTTATTACCCCTTATTGCCCCTTATTACCCCTTTATTACTCCTTTATTAGACTCTCTCGTGACTAAGTTTGTTGTTTGCTATTATAAATAAACTGTTAAATGTGTTTGCATATAAAGCTACTTTCTTTGGAAAAGGAGAAAGAACATTCCACATTTTGAGTAGTTTATTTGATACATAAATGACTATTTACTATAATTAATATGATAAAGATCTGTATGTAGAAAGCAAAAGAGAATTAAACATGTTATAAAAGTATTGTACCTGAAACCAGATTATTCACATTTACACATAAATACTAAGAACATATCCTATGACTTTATGCGAATATAAATATACATTAGGTATATAATTAAATATATAATAATTGTTTACATTTGCTTTTTATATTCCTATGTTTTTTTTAAAAATAAGCATAACTTTTGTTATTACAGATAATGACGAGCCTCTCTTGAGTGGATTTGGTGATGTATCCAAAGAATGTGCAGAAAAAATTCTTGAGACATGGGGAGAACTGCTGTCAAAATGGTGAGTTACAGAATTGCTCTGCTGCTATCTATTAGTTTCATTTCATGGATAGTGAATTTTGCCTAATTCTCAATCTAGAATTGATAACGGAAATTTGCAAATAGAACCTCATTCTAGAATCGAATGGAAATATTAATCAGTTCTGAGACTTATCAGAAGCCTAGTAAAGTCTCATTGATAGAAAAAATGTCCAGACGTGTAATTCCTAGACAGAGAGAGAGGTCAGTCAGTCCTGTACACTGAAGAAGAAAGAAATGATGGCTTATAACAGCACAGCTATATTGTTGTTGCCGACATCATTCTCCAATGCCAGAGCCGCCTCTTACTTGCCAAGCTTTAACTGAAGAAGTATAAGGAAGTCTCTGTACAGTGGCTTGCACAAAGGAGACTTCCACAAATCTACTTGGGGCTATAGGATCTGTTTGCAAGAGTGTGCTCTCTATTAGAGAGGTGAGGAAATACATGGTCACAGTCCTAATTCTATGGTACTCTGAAATTAGATGCTATCAGGAGTCTGTTGGACTTAGAATTTAGACATCTTTACAACCTCTGGTGTTAAGAAATTCCTTAGGATTTCAAAACAAATTATGTACTTTCAAAATGTCTCTGTTGATGCCCTGCGGGGGAGGTAGATGAGGCCTGTCTTGTTTGCTTTTGTTTCTATAGATGCCATCCTGCATATTATCTAGGCTAAAAGTTCACCAATTAACCAGAAAACATCATGTTAGCAGGCCATGCACATAGTGAACTTGCTTAAGAATCCATTATATGGCAGGCGTTGGTGGTGCATACCTTTAATCCCAGCGCTTGGGAGGCAGAGGCAGGCAGATAGATCTCTGTGAGTTTGAGGCCAGCCTGGTCTACAGAGTGAGTTCCAAACAGACTCAACAGCTACACAAATAAACCCTGTCTCAGAAAAACCAAAAAAAAAGAATCAATAGGAGACAGTCCATCTTCACAATGTGTTTTCCTCTCTTTCAATTGTGGTAATTCTCAGTGTTAGATCATTTTTCCCATGTAGTTTAAAAGTATCCAAGCAAAATAGGCAATAAAAATAGGGGACAAAATCAGATATTGGCGGTTTTCCTATTGCCATTTGTGTGGGAAATTTTAATATTAATGTGAGGCAAAAAAGCATGCATGTAAGTCAGAGTGCTTCCATGAACATAACAATAGTTCACCTTTTATAACAATTTTAAATAAATCTGTTAAATTGTTAAGAGGAAAAGAATTATACTCCCAGTGCTAATACCCAGTGATCAGAGAAGTTTAGGTCAGTCTGTATGTGTGTGTCTGTGTTACATAGTAGAGACCCCTCAGGTAGAGTTTTTCTTTACTTGTGTTACATATGATACCTGGGATGGTGAAGCAGATATCCTATCCGTTATTTCTTATGTTATTTGTTTGTGCCCAGGAATTTTTTGTTTGATGTTTTCTGATTTTGGTTTATTTTTCCAGGCAAGGTTTCTATGTGTGATCTTGGCTGTTCCAGAACTCACTTTGTAGACCAGGCTGGCTTGGCTCGGCCTCCAGAGTCCTGAGATTACAGACCTGTGCCACCATCGCCTAGCTTGTATGTTCCCAGTTTGTGCTTAGCCTAGAAATATTAATGAAAGAGAATTGACTAAGTCTTCTACTGCTTGTCAGGCCATGTTTGAGATGCTCAGTTTAATTCTCAGAACTACAAAACAAAACGTGGCTGATTCCCAAGATAAGATGGTGGAACATGTCCACAACCTCAGCATTGGGATGTGGAGGCCGGAGGATACGACTTCACGTCCAGCTTAGACTGTATAGCAAAATTGTGTCTCAAACATGGTGGCTTATGCCTTTAAATAGCAACACTCGAGAGGCTGAGGGTCTCTGTGAGTTTGAGACCTGCCTGGTCTACATGATGATTTCTAGGCTAGCCAGGGGTACACAAGAGACCTTGTCTTTAAATTTGACAACAATGCTATGCAGCAATATTCTTTAGCCTGTTTACAAAGACTATATTTCCTTCAGGTATTGATTAACTAGAGAAAATCTGGTGAGACTTGTATGTAGTTTCTTTCCTTCCTTGGTAGGCTGTCTTAAGATTGAAAGTGATGTGATCATGTCTGTACTGCAGAGGCTTTGGTGTTAAGGTTGTCCTTAAAGCTCCCTCAGACCTTAAGGTTTTTTTTTCTCTGAGAAGTTTTGACTTTCACTGTATTTTGGGAAAGCTTTGTCTCAGCAGATGACATGGCCTTAACAAAATACTGTCTGCATTGGAAAATGTCAAATATGTCTAAAGAAAACAGCAAACCAAGGCATGAGCTGTTTTCAGCCACATGGCCTATAGCACATGAACTATGTGAAAGCCCATGGGAATGTTTCTTCTTAAATTTTGATGTTTCTTTACTGTCAGGAGTTATGACTTCTGATACTTCTATCAGGTTCAGCTCAGTAATTTAGGGTGTGTGGACTGCTGATGTGAACATTTTAGATATGTAAAATGTTTCTGATCCAAATCAGCATTGTGATCAGTGTTGACATAATTTCATAATAGCATATTTAAAATAATTCCCATAGTATTTACAGTTGAGAGTTCATTTTCTGTCCTGGAACTCAGTCTGTAGCCCAGGCTGGCCCAGGCTGGCCTTGAACTCAACATGGTTGACCTGCCTCTGCCTCCTAGAGATTATTATCCTTGAACCCAGCACATTTCACCTCATGGCTTTGTTTGCTCCCTTCTCTTAAAACACACTCACTGCCTGCCGTCTGCTTCTGCTCTCATCACATTCCTTCAGCTGCTTCGGTTTGCCTGAGTCATGGCTCAGACGTACAACAGTCTTTTCTGTTTCACCCTCTCCTCATTCTAGTCTGTCCTACATGTTCTAGCGTAGGAAGCATTGTAATATCATGAAGCTTAGAACTGTGTACACTACTAGTAGTTCTGTTTAAAATTCACAGATTTTCAGGGTTGTAGTAATTATAGTTTAAACATTTGCCATATGCCAAGCACAGTGCCAAATTGTATGCACTCTTTCAAATATAACAAGATTATGAACTTCTGCACTTGACCCACAGGGTAAGCTTTCTAATAAAAGTCAGAACTTTTTAACATAATAAGTCTGATCCTGAAACTAGTTTGTTTACAAGAGTAAATTGTAATACAGTATTAGTATCTTTATGTGTCATTTTCTAGTTTCATTTAAATATGATTCTGATGTCCTCAATATAAAATAATATGCTACTTATATGTAGAGTTAAAACTGTCAGTGGCTAAAATCGTTCTGAAAGAAATTTCACCAGTTTAAGTTAGGGTTAGTGAATTTTACTGTAAAGGACCAAATAACAAATTTAAGACATTGTGACCCAAAGATAGTCTGTCACAACTACTCGACTCTGCTACTGAAAGTCAAAACAATCATTAAGCAGTAACCAGAAAAGTTCTCATCATTGTGTGGTGGTAAAAGTTTATTTACAGAAGATATGGAGAGCTGTGTTTGACCCATGGGCCATAGTATTTCAGACCTTTAGTTAGCAGCAGAATAACAAACACTGTTTTTACTGACAACTCTCCGTACACACACATGCAAGGAAAGTTTATATGCAATCTCCCTTATCTTTCACATCATTGTTCTCATAGAGTTGAAGTGATATGAACTCTGTGCTGTTGGTTCCTTGTGCTTCAAACTGAGAGTCACAGGAGCGTTTCTGTGTTAAGACCCTGCTTTAGTGACTCGTTAATAGTGGCTCTTCAGTCACAGAGGAGCTGTGACATAATGGGTGGAGCACTCATCAATCTCAAGTCTTCAGGAAACTTACCAGCCTACTTGACCTCTCTGCATTTTTAAACTAGAGATTCAGTATCTGCCTTTATGATAGGATCAGTTTAAAACACATGTGCAAAGCACTTGACATCACCCAGTGCTTCAAGACAAGCTTTATTGTGTCCATTATCGATGAAACCTGAACCCAAGGCTTTAGTAACTTGAGTTGTTGTTGCAATAAGAATGCTTAGCCACCACAGATATCTGAGTAGTTTCCTGAAGGGAGGAAATATGAATATGGAAATATTCTCATTCTAAGAATATTTATTTATGCAGTTCATAGCTGCTTTGAAAGGCTAAGCCTTTGTTACCCTGTGTCCATTAATTGCAACTCTTCAAGGATTTATTTTTAGTTATGTATATATGTGTGTTTGCCACTTGTGTGCAAGATAGAGGTGGGCAGAAGGGAAACATGAACTGAAGTTACAGATGTTTGTAAACCAATGTCATGGGTCTCTGCAAGAGCAGCAAATGTTCTTAGCAGTTAAGCATGTCTCTGGCACCTAAGCTCGGTTTCTCTCCTAACGTGTATATAAGCCACAACCAAAAAGCATCTCTGCAGTTTCCAGGTCTACTCAGTGTGTGTCTGCATCTGCACTGTGTGTATGGACAGAGTATCTTTGTGTGGCCCTGAAACTTGTTCTGTAGACCAGGCTGGCCTTTAACTGAGAGATCCACTCTGCATCCCAGCTGCTGGGATTAAAGGTGTACTGTTTAGATAATGATTTAAACATTCTTAGAAACAGTGGTTTGCAGGCATCATGTGTGACTTTTATTATTATTACTGTGTTACTTTCTTGTGTCTTGGTAAACTATTTTTTCTTTACAGACTCTTTTAGAGCATATTCCTTTGCTAAAGTAATGAATTGTGGCTTTATTTTTAGGCATCTCAACTTGGGTGTGAGACCGAAGCAGTTGCCATCCTTAGTGAGAAGTGGTGTTCCAGAAGCTCTTCGTGGAGAAGTCTGGCAGCTGCTAGCAGGCTGCCACAACAATGATGACCTAGTAGAAAAGTACCGAATTCTCATCACAAAGGTCAGAGAGGACATGAGCTTTACAGTGAATAGTCGAATGCTTTATAACTTATCTTAAATAACTTGACCTCCTCAACTGAGCTATCTCAGTAGTGAACAGTCCTCTAACCCGCTATGAGCCTCGGTCTTCCAGCCTAGATAACACTCTAATCAGGTTACTTGTGCTATTAAATGTTTGGTTTTGTTGGTGGGGGGGGGGGGTATTTTTTAATTTTTGTATGGATTTTTATTTGTTTTTTGTTTTGTTGTTTAAAATTGGTCCCTGACTTGTCTAGAACTCACAGTGCAGCTAAGACTGGCCTTGAACTATGGCAGTCTGCCTACCTAAGACCCCCAAATGCTGGCATTATAAGCATGAGCTACCATATCAGCGGTAGGTTGTTGTTTGGGGTTTTTTTTTTTTTTTCATAGTAATACACTTTGCTAATGAAGGCTGCCTTTTAGTTCTACACTTGTAAGAAAATAATCCTGTAGCCTTCCTCCTAATATATTGTAGTTCACCTCAAAGCCGAAACCCTTATTTTCACACTGTCTTCTGTTACACAAATTCTAATTGGTCTTTTAATAAAAACCTGGAGCCAGATATTGGGAAAAGCTGAGAGATTGGAGAGACAGAAGAACAAGCTGCAGCCACTTCTCACCCTGCCAACTCCTCAGATCTGTCTCTGGGAATCCTCACACTGAATTCCTGAATCCTCAGCCAAAGGAGAAGGGATTGGAGCTGTCTCCTCCACTGTATAAGCCTCTCTCTGCCCAGCAATGCCATTTCCTGGTTCAAACTTCCTAGTGCTGGGATTAAAGATGTGTGTTACCACTCCCTGACCTTCATGGCTAACTGTGGCTGGCTCTGCCCTCTGATCTTCAGGCAAGCTTTATTACATACACAATCTATCACCACAGCTCCCTGCTGAAATTGACGTACTTTTCAAAGTTTCTCAAAGCAAGGGGGAAAAAAAATGTGTACAGTACAAAGATGTAAAGTGATTCTCTCAGGATTGGGCAGCACTTGTGCCTGTTATCCCATATAACCAGGTCTGGTTTAGTTTTCTCAAAATTCTGCAAGTGTTATCTGCTAGGAAGCAGCTTCTCTAATGGGTAATTAAAATCCGGGTTATGATATTCATGTTCTCTCAGAGCACTTGAACTTTCTTAAAATTTCATTTATTTTGGTGTGTGTGTGTGTGGGGTGTGTGTGTGTGTGTGTGTGTGTGTGTGTGTGTGTGTGTGTCTGGGCATGCTAGTACATGGGGCTGGGAGCACAGAGGAACACTGGGAAGAGTCCGTTCTCTTTATCCACACATGGGACCTAGGGCCCAAGGTTTTCAGATTTAGGCACCTTGAACAACTGAGCCATCTCACCTGCCCAACATGAGAACTTTTGATATGACAAAAGGTAAAATCTTATAAAGTATTTAAATCTTATTAGGAGTGTATATTCTTAAAACTGTTAACACAAACTAATATTATTAAAAAAAAAAAACAAAACAATATATAGAAAGGAGATGTGATCTCAAAAGAAAACGAGTGTTTATTATAAACACAGTTGTGGGCTGAGGATGCCATACTCAAGAACCATTGAATGTCCTTTATTGAACATGCCTGATAAATCACAGTGGGAGTCGTTAGAGGGCGGTTCATTTTCCCAAGAAAGCCGCAGAGTGTGTTCTGCTGGGTGTACAGCTCTTGAGACAGGGTCTAGAAAAGAAAAGAATTCATTTATATCATTCCCTCCAAGGCTTAGGTAACACTGTAGCGGGTAGAAAGGATGGAGTACAAGGGTGGCTGTCTTCCAGGCCCACTGTGGCCATTACACTCTTGAGCTCTCAGTAGCTGAGGACATCTGCCTGCAACTTGCCCTTGAATATTCATTCCGTCACATAGAAAGGAAGTCTAACAAAGTCCTAACCCTCATTGGACCTAAGCAGTTAAAGACCACAGAGGAAGAGACGTGTTTTCTTCAGTAGTAAGTGGCTCATGCTCCTGAAAGTAACCCTTCTCTTGTGCTCCTGTAAGGAACCAGAATGTCAGCATGAGTAGCATGGGAGTATATGTACGGAATTGTAATATATAATAATGTCATTATATATAATTAATACATGCTCATATACCTATAAAACAAAAGGAAGGCAAGAAGAGATGATGGGTCTTCCTGCATTGTTGTCTAGTTAATATGGAAAAATCACAAACTACAGATCATGTTTTTAAAAAATGTAGCACATACAGTTGCACACAGTACATAAAGCTTGGTAATAAGAGACAGTGTCCCTGAATTACATATCTATTACACTTTATGATTAGAGTGTATTATTTCCACTTAAAAACCTTGAGCCTAGTATCATTAGTTTTACTCCTGTAATCCATCACAAGGATGTAGAGGCAGGAGGGGCGAAGTTAAGCCTGGGCTCTCTAAATCCTTCCTCAATCCCTACTTTCCATAAAAGTGAGAAAGCCTCAGAAGTTGCTGAATGTTACAAAAGCTTTTTCTGTGTGAAGCTAAAAACATGTACTTGGGCCTTTTGTTTTGTTTTGATTTTTGAGGTTTTTTTGTTTGTTTGTTTTTTGAGATATGTTCTTACTATCTCAAACCTTCCTCAGTCCCTTCTGTCTTTGACTATATTTTATATTTTTTGTCAATAACTCTTAGTGTTCCATTAGAGTCATTGTTCAGTATTCAAAATTTACAGAGAAACTTCTGTTAAGTGTCTGTATAATGAGAGACTAAGGATGAACAGCACATGCTGATGCCTCCCCCCCCCCCCCCCCCCCGCCTTCTCAGACTTGTCTGGTCTTTTCTCTGCTGAACTTTAATTTCAGTTCTAAGACCTTGCTGCAGTTGCAAGCTCATATCCAACCCTAAGCTAGCAGCAGTTCTAAAGAACTAGTATTTTATCTCTTTATTGCTTGCCCAGTGGAAGCTGTGGAGGCCCAGCCACATCCTACAAGTCTAGAAATAGAGTGCACCAGTGACAGTGTCATAGCTGAGCAGATTGTTTGCTTCTTAAATAAAAATATGTCTCTGGAATTTAATAGGCAAGGACTGAAATCACAAGGATGTAGCTCTAGACACCCAGCAATGAAAGGCTGTCTGTTTAGCAGGAAGCACATAGAGTTAGGAAGCCTGAGTGCACTTACTCTTACATTTATAAACTCAAATAAGGTTCTGTACCTTGAACCAGTCGTTGGGACAAGAGGTGAAAGAAATTTCTGAGATTCTGAATTCTATACGCATTGATTTAACCATCAGTGATAGATTTTTAGAAGTTTGCTTCAGTATCAAAGATCAATACATTTTTTCCAAACCATAGAATAATAACAAGTATTTATGTAGCATTTACATTGTACTATGTATTGTAAGTAATTTTTGAAGGGTTGATGTATAAAGGGATGTTGAAGGGTTGTTTATTTATTTGTTGTTGGCTTATTTGTTTGTTTTGCAACAGAGCGTCTTTGTATAATAGCCTTGGTTGTCCTGGAACTTACTGTATAGACCAGGCTGTCTTCAAAACCCACAGAGATCTGCCTGCCTTTGCCTCCTGTTGCTGGGATTAAAGGCATGCTCCACCACTGCACGGCTTACAGGAGTGTTGTGTATATTGTCTATAAATACTTCCTCTCTTCCTATATTAGAGATTGAACCCAGGATCTTAGGCACGGTAGGCAAGCACTGTACTGTACTCCCCAGATCCCCACTGCCTCATTTTCTAAAAGGGAGTTGAGCACCCATGAATTTTATGTTCAGTAGAGATTCTGTGCCCTATTTTCTTTGGATACCGAAAATTGCTATGGTATGTTTTTCAGACTGACTTCAAAAGACAGGCCATGATTCTAACATTGCAAAGTGGATACTCCTGCTGTATAAGAAATCATGGAGACTGGAGAGAGGTGGTTTAACAGTTAGGAGTACTTACTTGTTCTTGTGGAGGACCTAGTTTTGGTTCCTAAGATCGACATGGCAACTCACAACTGCCTGTAGTTCCAGTTCCAGTTAGTAAATGCCGACATGTAATGTACATAAACTTATCCAAATACTCATACATATGCATAAAGATAGAAATTAACTTCTCTTAATAGACATTATGTTGTGAGTTGCCTTTAAAACTGTGTTTTAGGTACTGGGCGGGGAGGTAACTACAAGAGAGAAGAGAGGGAGGGGTTTGAACACAATATAATGATACACATGTATTAAAATGCTATGAAGCTCATTTTGTGTACACTGAAAAGGTATATGAGTGAACTACAGAAGACACACGCACACAAACCTACCCTATATTACTGCTTCCATATAGCAGTTTCTGTAGTGGATCTCTTCAAATTACTTGTGAAAATAAATACTGGCATATCTTTGACAAAATACTTCCATTCCATTGAGTTTGCATATCAGACAATTCTAGGGAGTTCTAAGGTTTCCTGAATTCCAAGAATGTGAGTATATTGGTTTGACCATTTTGAAACTGTTAGTATTTGTTTTCTCCTTTCTCTCTTTCTCTCTTTCCTTACCCACAGAAGTTTATAGCATTTAGCCTGGTATGGATTGAAAACCCCTATCTAAAAGCTTAGGATTAGAATGGTTTCAAGTTTTGGGCTTTCTATTTGGTTGTGGTGGTGATGTTTTTGGTTTGTATAGCCTAAGTTAAACCACCATGATATGAAAATATGAAGTGCTCTGCAACCTCTGCTTAGTGGAGTCTTCAGCGCTTCATCCTAGGTCCTGACCTGGAATAGCGTGCTCTTCCCCCTGTACTGGGCAGTTACCAGTGCAGCTCTCTCTTTCAATCTAAAAATGGAGTTTCTGTTGTATTTGGCTTGTGTTTATTCAGTGAAAAGAATTGTCTCTCTGCACCAGTACTGAGAAAAGTAGGCAGTTGACTATAAACAAATAAAATTTCACGAGCATTTTTAAAAAAGTACATACCCTCTGAATTCATGTAACATTAAAGGTTTCTTAACCGACTAGGTGGTAGTGACATACGTCTTTAACCCCAGCACTCAGGAGGCAAAGGCAGGTGGATCTCTGTGAGTTCAAGGCCAGTCTGATCCACAGAGCAAGTTCTAGGACAGCCAGAGATACACGGAGAAACCCTGTCTAGAAAAACCTTTTAAAAAAGAAAGAAAGAAAGAAAAAAGATTTCTCACTTAAGCCTTCTAAAGGTCTTGTCTTGTGAAGTCCTCCTGGAGGCCTCTAGTTGGGCAGAGTGCTGTTCTGCTGCCGTGTTGAGGAGGGGTACTTGCTGTTCAGAGGCGAGGCATGCTGGGAAGAAGCTAGAAGCCAGCAAGGGCCAAATCTAGAAAGTAACATTAGTGGTTTTGTGTAACCAAATAAAAAATTGAATCATTTCATGTTTATTTTATGTTTCCAGTGTTGACTCTACATACAAGGCAAGGGCTCTACTGTTAAACTGTGTTTCCAATCTTAACTGAAGCCATTCATTTAGGTTTAAAAGGAGTATAACCCAGGCATGGTGGTACAGAGGCAGGCTGATTTCTGTGCAGCCGGGTCTATATAGTGAGACTCTGCCTCAAAAAAGCAAATGAATAAATGAAATAAAATAAAGTTAAAAAAAAAGTATATAAGATGATTTCATGTGTCTGACAAAAAGGCAGGCTGTCTTCAAATCCTAGCTTCACTGTTTTCTAGCTATTGTTGGGCAATTGAATATCCCTAGTATAAGATGGGCTGCTAACAGAACCTTGTTTGTGTGCCTGTTAGTATTAACAGGGTTAATAAGTGAAAGTGCTCAGCACCATTCATAGTTACAGGGTAGGCGTAACTTGTTTATCATCTTAGTTTTAGAATATTATTTAGGTTCCAGTGATGTTGGGTTTTCACACTTTTCTCTTTTGGGGAACCCACTACCAGTCTCCCAATTAAATCTCACACAGAGGCTAATTCTTAATTATAAACACCAGGCTTTAGCTTGGTTTGTTTCTTGCCGGTTTTTCTAACCTTTAAATTATCCCATATACATTTTGCTTCTGGGCTTTTTTCCTTCTCTTGCTTCTATAACCTTACTTTCACTCTTATCCTGGCTGGCTTGTGTAGCTGGGTAGCTGGCCTCTGATAATCTCCTCTGGCTACTTCTTTCAGATTTCTCCCTATGTATATTCTCTCTGCCCACCAGCCCCGCCTGTCCTCTTTCCTCCCTGTTATTGGCCATTCCATTCTTTATTAGACCATCAGATGATTTAGACACAGTAACACAGCTTTTCAGAGTTAAACACATGCAACATAAACAAAAATAACACACCTTAAAATGGATTCTGCTACACAGTAAAACATGGCAAAAGATAATCATGGCTTAGATGGGTGGTAGCAAAGGACTTGCTGGAGACATGTTCTAAGACCTCCAGTGCAAAGTATTAGATAGTGCCAGACTGGTAACTGTCTTATCCTTTCCATACCTTCAATAAAGTATAACTTACAAATTAGTCATGATAAGAGGTTAAAATAATAGATAATAAAAAAACAGCTGTGATAACAGTGAATATGGGCTATCTCAAACTGTACGAGATATCCCATTCAATGTTTTCAGATAGCTGTGCTGGTGCATAAGTGTGGAAAGGGACCAAGAGAAGGAGTAACAGGAGACAGTGGTTTAAACACAGAAAGATGGTGCTATTCTCTGCTGAGGCCTGTCCCATTTTGCTGTTAGTCTTGTGCTTCAGCATGTTTTTAGGTCCTTACTTTTCCATGGTAAACAGTGTTCACACTTCACTGAATTGTGATTGTGGGCATCCTTTTGCCCACAGTAAGAAAGCATGTATAAAATGAAGAATGCAAGTTGGATCACATAGTGCTCTGTTCAGATGTGCAGATTTCTGAAATTATTACAGATACCATTGTTTTTTTTTTTATTCTGCTGGGAATGTGGGTCTTTATTCAGACAGTATTATATCGTTCCCACAATTTCTCAATTCCTAGTTATTGAAAAGCATCTTTTATCACATCTGCAAAAAATGTTGTATGATTTCAGTTTGCATTGTAAGATTCAAAGACTTGTGCCTTAACATCTGCGGGCAGCCTCAGGCTCAGTTGGGCGGAGCATCTAACTAGACCAAGGAGAGGCACAGCAGCAGTATAGCACCTCCTTATCAGCCAATATCCAGTAAATGACAAAAGAAAATTATGCTGAATATTTAAGTCTTCCAGCCATAACTTCTTGTGCAGCTGAATTAGAATTTTTCAGTTGCCATGTATTGTTAACACATTTCCTTTCTTTGATTTTGTTCTTGGGAAAATGATATGCAAAAATGGGCCTTTTCCCCTCACCTCCTGGTGTAGTGTGCTGAAGCCCAAATCCTGACTCCTCCCTGTCTGCCCATCCCCCTCTTCCCCCTCCCACTCATTCATCCCTGGATTTACTGCCCATTTTTCTTGCTGGCAGTCGGGATTGTACCCCTTTTCCTCAGAAGTGGACTCTATACGGACAGGAGACAGCTTTCAAGCACTGCACTACTGTACTGTCTTTGCCCAGGATGCTCGTGCAGTCTCCTTCCTTCTGTTTACCCTCCTACTCCTCTATCCCCTCCCTCTGTGCTGCAGCCCTGCATTGCAAGGCTTTCTGGTAAGGATGTATTGTGGCTTTTGTTTGGATTTCAGCATGCAGAATTACAGGTAACGCTCTGAAACTGAGCTAAACATTTAAATTCTATTAAGATGTTTTTAAGGTAAAATAGTGCATTGGATTTAATGGAGAAAATTAATCTTGGTTAATTTTTATCAATGATAATTGTAGCCAAATGTTTTCAGTATTGCCGTAAGGAGATTCTCTCTCCCACAATAGGTTAGATTAAAACAAAAGAGAGTAGATGGATGTGTGATTTCTTTCCTTTTATGTTGATCTTGAAGCATGGTGTATATAGCTGCTCCTCTGAGGTACGCTCCCTTTACAGAGGGTGCTGCTGAGGGTGAAGGGTGGGGGCGGCAGTCAGAGGCTAGGTTCTTTGACTAGAACATGGACTGCAAAATGTAAGATACTCTTTCCTTTTCCTCTATTAGCTGTTTAGAGGAGACTCATTACAACTTCTGCTGAAGCTCCTAATCTTCCTCCCTCTACCCCTCCCCCAACCTCATTTGGCCTGAAGACCACGTCCCCAGCTTGCCTTACTCCCTAGGTGCTATGTGCATGGTGAACATGGCAGAATGGCCAAGCTTGGGACTGGCCAGACAACTGTCCCTGGCTCTCCCTATTCCAGGAAGAATTTAAAGGGAAATTGCACAGCAGGCAATAACAAGGGCAGCTGCACCAGGAACCTGGTGACTAGGGTTCTCTCTCACACACATGCAAAGTTGACTGCAGTGACAATAGCTGCTCCTGGGAACTGTGACAGCAGCCAGGTGGCAGCATGAAATGAGAGCCAGTTCCTGAGCACGAGAGATGAACTCCACTTGGGATGGTGATCAGGGCAGCTACCCTTTCTGTCTCTTGGCACTGGGCTACTCAGAAACGGGCAGTTTTTGTCTTTTGGAAGCATTTATTGTTGTCTTTCTCACCATATTGACCATTTCTGGCAATATCATTGTGGTTTTTGTGTTTCACTGTGCACCTCTGCTGAACCATCACACTACTAGTTATTTTATCCAGACAATGACATATGCTGACCTCTTGGTTGGCGTAAGCTGCCTGGTCCCTTCCTTCTCACTACTCCGCTATCCCCTTCTTGGCTTTGTAGTGTCAGTTCTGAAAAGCGTCTCTATGGCTTCTCTGGCCTGTATCAGCATTGATAAATATATTGCCATCACTAAACCTTTAACTTATAATATGCTGGTGACTGTATTTTTCTGATTTGGCTGTATTCCACTCTGGTCTTCCTGCTTCCTTCTTCCACTGGGGCAAACCCAGATATCATGGAGATGTATTTCAGTGGTGTGCAGAGTCCTGGCACACAAACCCCTACTTTGCATTGTTCATCGTGGTGATGCTGTATGCACCAGCTGCCCTCATTATCTGCTTGACATATTTCAACATTTTCCGCATCTGCCAGCACCACACAAAAGACATCAGCGAAAGGCAAGCCCAATTCAGCAGACAGAACAGGGAGCCAGGAGAAGCCCAGACCTGTCCTGATAAGCACTATGCCATGGTCCTGTTCAGAATCACGAGTGTGTTTTATGTCCTCTGGTTACCATACATCGTCTACTTCCTGCTGGAGAGCTCCACTGGCTGCAGCAGCCGCCTTGCATCCTTCCTGACCACCTGGCTTGTTATTAGTAACAGTTTCTGTAACTGTATCATTTACAGTCTTTCTAATAGTGTTTTCCAACGAGGATTAAAGGGCCTCTCTGGGGCTCTGTGTACTTCCTGTGCAAGTCACACTACAGCCAAGGACCCTTACACAGTTAGGTTCAAAGGACCCCTTAATGGATGTCATGCCGGGAGAAAGGGCAGCATTGGCTCTCCTTTTCCCTCTACTCCGTGCTCCCAGTTCACTAGGAGACCGATCGAGGATAATTTGACTCTGAACAGCTGCAGACTCTCCAGATACCTTCTCAGTTCGCAGAAGTTGCTTCCTATATGAGATTTAAAATTAGAAAAATCAGGACTGTGGAAGAAAATCATTTTTCATACAGTTTTTGAAATATCATGGAAGTGAGTGCAGTTTTAGATTCAAAAGGAATGAAACCATAGCTAACACCTCTCCCAGCGGGGTGGAACTAAACCTGGGTGTGAAAATGTCGGCACTTGAAAAAAAAATTACCATTTTCTTTTCCCTTTTCTGGATATATCTAAGTAATTTGGAACTTATATTCAATTGGTGTAATTAACAGGGAATATTAAGATAGACTGGTCTGCACCAAAGTATAACCGCGCTGCAAGTTTCACACTCATTTAGATAGTGAGATCTCCAAAGGATGATTAGTGTGGACACTGAAGTCATACAGTTTGTGAGAAACAGCCGCTTTTACATGCTTGTGAGCATTGTTTATGCATACATAAAAGTTACATTACTGCTTTCCCTGTGCCTCTGTGTTTGTGAATATTGAGAATATTTACATTGAGTTGGGTTTCTTTTTATAACAAGATGTATTTAATCTAAGTGAATAATAGATGGATAGCTGTCCATTGTAATGTGAGACATATATAAATTTTAAAAAGTGACTTTAGTGTTTTCTGTTCTTATCCAGCCTTTGATAAGAGTCACCTCAGTGTCTGCCTTTTAAACAGAATCAGCATCACAGTCACCAATTCATTTTGAAAAACATTCTTTCAGGTCCTACTAAAGAATCCCCTTGGAAGAGGAGAAAGGGGCTCTGTTTTCCTCTTTTGAAAAAGTTTTTTGTCATATAGTTCTTGCCTTACTTGTCTGTTTTTCCAAAACACTAGCAAGGTGTATAGAACTGCATTATTTAGAACTACTAGGATGCTTTGTATTGATTTTTAGTTTTACCTTTGTTTTAAAAGTGATTGCCTTGAAGGCAAGAGAATTGTTTGCCTAAAGGGAGAGAGAGCTGTTAACAGCTTGGATCAACATCTCCTGGACTTTGTGTTAGTTTTCAATTTTATAAATTGTCAGGGAAATTAAGTGGTCTCTGCCTTTGTCTAGAGATTGTAGCCCGAGTAGAACCATGATGCTCGATTAAACAGGTAATGGCTGGAGACTGGAGTGCTGGCAAAAGGTGGTTTCCATATCCAAGAAAGGATGAGGTGTTTGTGAAACAAACAGATTTTGTGTTTGCTTTAGGTTTCCATCCTGATGTTAGAAGACAGTTCCCTGTAACAAGAGGTTTCTGGCCTGCCTAGCACTGTGGTTCAGACCCACCTGCCACAATGACTCAGACGGTTATATTAATTACATTCTGTTTGGCCTGTGGCTTAGGCATATTGCTAACCAGCTCTTACACCTTAATTCAATCCATATTCATTAATCTGTCCTGCCATGTGGCCCATGGTTCACCTCCTTACAAGTAGCTTCCTTGGGCAGCTAAGTCCATCTCTCTGTCTGACTCCGCCCTTCTTTTCCTACCTCTATGCTCCAATTCCTGCCTACTGCTACGGTGCCTGTCATGGGCCAGAACAGTCCTTTATTCACAGCATGTAGAAAGACATTCCCACATCAGTTCCCTTTTAAATAGAGGGTATCATGCACCCCTCCTCCATTCTTGTATTGCACCCAGAGCCTTGTGAAAACAATGCAAGTGCTTTTATACATATATATATATATATATATATATATATATATATATATTCACAGATGAATTGATTTGTTCTGTTTTGCTTTTTAACTGCTGTCTCACTGTTTAGCCCTTACCACCCTGGAACTCACTATCTAGATTAGACTGGCCTTGAACTCACAGAGGCCCACCTGTCTCTGCTGGGGTCAGAGATCCACTATGCCCAGACCCTAGCCAGCTTTATGTTTTAGACATTGGTTTTATTTTAACCTCAAATATCTTTTGATTTAAACTTCTTTTTTTTTTTTTTTTTTTTAATGTATAATGTTCTATCTGAATGTGTGCCTATAGGCCAGAGGAAGGCACCAGATCTCACTACAGATGGTTGTGAACCACTATCTAGTTGCTGGGAATTGAGCTCAGGACCTCTGGAAGAGCAGCCAGTGTTCTGAATCATTCCAACCCTTCTTTAAGCTCTTTAAATGACTGAGAATTATCAAAACTTTAGATTCCAAGTTCTAGAGGCAGGTGGATCTCTGTGAGTTTGAGGTCAGCCTGATCTACATAGTGAGTTCCAGAATAGCCAGAGGTTCATAGTGATATCCCCCCCCCCCCGAAAGAAAGAGAGAGAGAGAGAGAGAAGGAAAAATAGATTCTGAGTTCTTCCCCAAATCTTGCTTGTTCCTTATAGTTAGTATTTAGCAAATTTAACTCAGGTGTTTTGGAATTCAGAACTCATGCTGAAAATACTGGATTAGAAATACTCAGGAGACAGAGACAGGCAAATCTCTGACTTTGAGGCCAGCCTGGTCTACAGAGAGAGTTCCAGGATAGCCAGGGCTACACAGAGAAACCCTGTCTCAAAAATCAAAAAAAGAAAAAAATTTGGTTGGATTTCTGTTTCAAGTAGAAAATGTTTTCTGCTGGATTCTAAAAATTAGTTTGTAATGTACAGTTCTCCTTGCATTACAGGGCACCATAGATTCGGTTTGGGTGTGTTTCTTCTTGTGAAGTAGTAGCCTCTTACACTGCCTCACACCTGCAAGTAATGGAGTTTCGGATGTGCCGCCACACCAGTTCTGTTTTTTGTACATTCTAGGAAGTTCAGTCTTTTCATATTTGCATTGTGCTTACAAATTTTTAGTTCAGCAAGCATGGAAATCTTAAACATAGTCTTTATTAATATGTATTTGGTCAGTAGTAAGAGAACAGACTTTCCTCTCAAAAGAATTTAAGCCCTTTCCACTCCTTCCTTCTGGGATTGTTCTGGATATGCCAAAGGGTGCAGATGTGGCTTCTTAACTAAGATCTTGTTTTACATTTGCTTAGTTATAAAGTATCATTTTTTCCAAAGCAGAGTCTGTGTTACTATCTGAAGCACAGACTAAAGGAGAAGTTAAGTAGTTGCAGTGATTGTACAGAAAAGTGGTTACACCTTTGATGCTTGGTAGTAGCAGATGTCTTCCGTTTATCTTGTCTTCATTGTGCTGTGTAAAGGCATAAGGATTCAGTTCTGTTATCTTCAATTCATCGATTGCACTGTCTTTATTTTTAATGTGTTGTGTGGTGGGAGTTAAGGTAAGGGGGCATAGTCACACAGTCTTCAGGGGCTGGAAAAATTCTCTGCATGATAGATTTGAAAAGTTTGTGTTTAATCTTTATTCTGGCACATTTAGTGCAACATGTGATGACATTTTGTTTAAATACGAATCTGACTAGTTTAGAGTGAGGGGAAAAATGTATTTTTAGACTCAAATACCTTGGATGGCTCTTTTAACTCTGTGGTATGTGACTAGTATCAGAATTCACATACACATTTTTAGCAATAGTGTTGAAGTTACTTTATAATAAATTAAGATCATCCTAATTGTTTAACTGTAAATAAATCGTGTTGTTATGTAGCCATTTCAGTATTTCTCGGTCTTCTCAGTATGGGAGCAGTCGTTTCAGGGGAGTCAGTGCCTACCTTAGAAAGAGCACTGGACAGCCCAGTTGTTCACAGGCCTGCCCTGTTGATTCTTACTCAGAGTTCTCTTTTGTTCAGGTTTTCTTTTAGCGGTATTGCTGGATAAAGTCTTTTTGAGCCTTTATAATGGCTTTTTCTTTGTACTTATATAGTTTATTTAATATATTTAGGATTAGAGAAACTTCCATACTATAAATGAACTGTCCATTTCCTTGAATGTGAAATGGCAGGTTTTCCAGCTCAGAGAGTAGAATGATTTGGGGAGAATTTCCTCAGCTTTTCAAAGGTTCCTTTGAAAAGTGTACACAATGGTTTTATAGGAAATGTCTTAATTTCATTGACCATGTGCTTCTGTATTAAAAAGATTGTGAAATAAGTTTCAAACCAGAGTGAGTCTGTTGGCATATGAGAGTTTGGGAGACATTTAACAGTGGGAGAAATGTGGCATTGTGAGATTTTTAAGCCCATAAGTCATGGCATATTGTGGTTTTGCATAATTTTCCTGTTTTAGGTTGAAGAAAAACAAAAATGTGAATATATGTATGAAATTCTACATATTCTTAATACTATTTTATAGATTCTAGAAACAAAGTAGCCTTGGGTTGGGAGCTTGGGATGAGGGGCAAGACAGTCTGTGTAGCCCTGGCTGTCTTTGTAAGCCAGGCTGGCTTCAAACTCTTAGATCCACCTGCCTCTGCATTCAAAGTGCTAGGATTAAAGATATGCACCCCCACCGCCTGGCTGGGGTAGCCATGAGTTACTGGCTTTACAGGAACCTGGTGAGTAAAAGGGGTTAGAGGCCCTTTCATGTTCTTTGTCTCTTTAGAACTCTATCAGGTAAAGGTAATAACTCATATCTGCCATAGCTTCACATATAGGCTATATGTTTTGGTATGCTTCCTTATATCCAAACACAGAGGCTCAGTGCTAGACCATTGCCCTGTTCAATTGAGCAATCCCAGACCTGAAGACCAAAGGATTACTTGTTTATTTCCTTTTGTTACTAAAAACTTAATGAAGGCAAGGGGCTGTGTCGCTGATGGCTGTGTCCCCAGAATCTTAACACAGAACCTACTCCAGAACAGAAGTCTTAGTGAACAACAGAATGAGTGAATGACTTATTTAGTTGTCTGCCTTAGTTCCTTCTGTCCTTCCTAGGATTGTTTTAAATGCAGTCTCAAGCACTATACACAACATTCTGTATGGTCTGGGCTACTCTATACTCTTTAGAAATGATACTACTATCTTTTTTCTTTTTTTCCCTTTTCTTTTTATGAAAATACTAGTATGGGAATAAGTTCTCAGTAACTGCTCCCAAGGATACCCAATGCCTGGCAAATTGCAGTTTCCCACAGCATAGATGAGATGTACATTGTCAGAACACGTGTTAGTTCTAGAGCCAAGTAAGAAAAGCTGTAAAAATCAGCCATAGAAAAGTCTAGAGATGTTGGGACGTCTGGCTGTATGGTTTTCCTCTGTATCTATTTGTCAGTTTTATAGCTCTGTCTTCTTTTTCCTGACACTGGTGGTGGTTTATCCACAAAGGGACAATTCCAGTCAAGTGTCATCTCTATCTTATGGAATATTCTGGTGTTAAGACATTCCACATGTCTTAAGTCTTAAGTCCTGTAATTAGATTTTCCAAAGAGCCTCACAGAGTGAACTTCACCCAGAGGAAGACACACAGCCTGTCTTTTACTTAGGGGTAAGTTCACGTAATGGCAGTCTTTCCTGCACTATGTGCAGATGGTTGATTGCTGAGGATGGGAACTCATAATGTTGTTGTGTGATTGGAAAAGCCTTGCCACTTTGACACAAGAAGAAATGGAGTCATGTCTGCAGCCGGTACTGACCTGCCTGTGTGCTGTCAGACGCCATATTCCTTTTATTTAAGTTCTCTTACAGTTTGTCTTCTCGTCAGACCCCTGCAGATGATCTGTGTCGCTGATTTGTATTTTATCCTATTATAGCTTTCTGTTTTGTGACAGCTTCATTTAGCTTGTTTCTGGTTCGTCTTGTCCCAATTATCTCACAGTGCCTACTTGGAAAAGCAGGGTATATGGAACCTCCTAGGAGTTTATAGTGTCCTTAGGCTCTGGTGTTCCATGTATAACAAAGAAGAAAAGGGGGCAGTAAAGTAGGAAAGAACCTTGCAAATATTTGTTTTTATTTTGACATTTCACATGGGACCCGAGCCCAACTATTCCTATGCTTGATAAGAGCTCAGACATCTGCTTCTAGTCTGTCACCCTCTTCTAATCTACATTCTTTTGCAAAGAGTGGACGTGCACAGGTACATGTGTGCCTAATATAAGGAGTATTTCAGTCTGTCTAACACTGTGTGTTGCACGAGTGAATGAGACTCGGATAGATCTCTGAAGAAGTTGGAGATACTAGATGGAATAAACACCACAGTAAGATCTTACCCAGCTGTCTTCCAGCTTCCTCAGCCTCACTTCCCTTGGCTTGGCTCCTCTGTGTTTCTATCTTGTCTTAAGTACCCTTTAGTAAATTAAGGCGTGGCTCCCACCACTGTCTGCTTGGGAGCCTGGAATTCCTGCTATAATCTGAAGTGACCTTGACTCAATTGGGATTAAGGGTGTAGGTCACCACTCCCAGGATACTCCCTGTGCTGGGATTAAAGGTTTTCATCACCATTCTCTGATTTTCCTAGACTGACTGTGATTAGAGCTCTGGAACTTCTGGAGCTTTTACTAACCCCCCACATAGACTGTGGGTAGATTCCCTCTGATATCTCCAAAACTTCTGAAACTTTTATTGAATCCCCCCACAACTGTGACGTTATAGAAGCGAGTGTTTTGCTTTGGTTTTTGGTATTTTTGAGATAGGGTTTCTCCTAGCTGTCCTGGAACTGGCTATGTATACCAGGCTGGCCTCAAACTCTGCCTTCTCAGTGCTGGGAATTTATATTATGTAATATAAAAACAGACATCTGTGTAAGGATGGAGGTGGGGAGAGAATGCAAAGTGTTACCTGGAATGTTTAGATGGTAGAGGTGTGTGTGTATTGGGTGGGTTTCCAAAGAAGACAGTGCATGGGCCCCTGGAGGGCGCAATTCTGTTTGTCTTTACCCTTCTACCCTCCTTACCACAACTCCTCCAGGCATAATAGTGACTTAGAAAGTATCCAGATGGGCAAGATTGAGCAAATACATTAATCTTTAATTTACCAAACAGTGTATGCCATATGAAAACCATCTGTAAATTAAAAGAAATAAAGATTGTCCTTTTGAAAATAATTGTGACTGTAATCATGTAATGATAAACTTAGTGACTCATTTACAGGGGGTTCTATTATATCTCACAAAATATGAAAGTACAACTTTAAATTCAATCAGCTTTCAACAAACAATAAATTGAATTGAGTTAGCAAGGCAGTATTTTGTGACAAACTACTGTTTATATAAATAACATGATTTATTTCCAAAATTTCTTTCAGGAGACCTGAAGGGTTCCTCCTCAAAAGCAGAAACCTTCCCCTAAAAAGAAAGCTGTTGCTTTGCTGGTTCTTGAGGAGAAGGATCTGATTTAAGTTCCCTACCTTCTTTTAAAAAGAAAACACTTAGCCAAGTGGTGGTGAGGCACACTTTAATCCCAACACTCAAGAGGCAGAGGCAGGCAGATCTCTGAGTCCAAGGCCAGCCAGGTCTGCAGAAAGAGTTCCAGGACAGCCAGGGGTACACAGAGAAACCCTCTCTCAAAAATGAATGAATGAATGAAAGAAAGAAAGAAAGAAAGAAAGAAAGAAAGAAAGAAGGAAGGAAGGAAGGAAGGAAGGAAGGAAGGAAGGAAGGAAGGAAGGAAGGAAGGAAGGAAGGAAGGAAGGAAAGAAAAAATTGGAAAGGAGAGAGAGAGCACATTTGTTTGTGTATTGTCTGTGTGTACACACACATGCCATGGCACAAGTATAGAGATCAGAGGACAACTTCACTAGTCAGCTTTTTGTTCCACAGTGTGGGTCCCAAGATCCATTCTGGTTCTCAGGCGTCACAGCAAAGCCTTAGCCACAGAACCCTCTCCTCAGTGGCAGTTCCCATTTTTGTGGTATGCACAGAGGAACTGAATGAAACCTTTTGTGTGGAGGATGTGTTCCAGACTGTAGAGCACTGGGAGTAGAATGAGAGCCAGACAAGACGCCTCTGCAGTTAATGAGGCCATGTCAGTCTGCGCCCTTCACAACAGTCCTCAGCTCTGAGAAGGTGATGAGATGCATGTGACAGTGAGACTCTGAACACACTTTATACTTAGATCTGTTCATTCTTTGTTGTTGTTGTTTCTCATATAGGGAAGATTGTGAAGGGGATTATCAGAGGCTCTGGGTTTTCTATTTTATAAGATGGACAGTGCTCCTTCATTAGTCTTACTTTGAAGATTAGGCGCTATCATTTCTTGAGCGTATAGGAAATGTGCTTGGTGAGATGACTTCAGCTAAGATGGGTACACTGTCAAATCCCTGAAGCCCTACTCTAAAATCTGCTGTAGTTCCTTCAGACTGAAATATGGTGTGTCCTTCTTCTTGCTTTTGGAGAATATTTTGCAGGTGTGATCCTGTTTGGGAACATTGAGTTGTATATTCTCTGTATAGATGTACTTCATTGGGAAATTCTGGGGCTTATAACAGCAAGGGCCAGGAAGGTCTAAAGTGGAAGTGTAGATGTTGGGGGCCAGGGAATGTGGTTTGCTGAGTAAAGTGCTCACTATGCAAGCGTGAGGGCCTGAGTTTGGACCCCAGCACCCACATAACCTATTACCCCAGAGCTGAGACACAGAGCCACATGGGTCCCCAGAGATCACAGACAGCCTGCTTAATTAAGCTCGATGTAGAGTTTCTGATATGTTAGTGATGAAACAAAATAGCTTTTAAATAGTTAAGTAGTTGTTTCTTAACAATTCTTTGGAGACTAATTCTAAAGCAGAAAAGTTGAACACTAAAATAAGATTTTATTTATTTATTTGATCTAAAGAAAACAGTTTTCCTTGAAAGCTATATAAAAGTATATGATTTTTAAAATATTGAAATACAGTTATGTACATACAGGTGTATGAATGCAGACCTTTTCCAGGATTCTGGGTGCCATTCACTGTAGTCTGGAGATTTTGTTTAACATATTAAGTCAGAGCGAGGAGCTAGCGTGGAGTGAGAGCGCTCTGCTTCACAGCTGTGCGTCTTGCACTGCACTCTGAAATCTCCGGCTTAAGACATACTTTCTAGAGAAAACATTTTTTAAAATAAAAGTTATTTGCTGAATATCTAAATAGAGACATTTTAGTAATTTAAGGGATTAGGTTATATAAAAACGTAACTTGAGGAATATCGGACTTGAACTCAGTTTCATTATTATGTCCTATGCACTGTATATTAATTGTTTTTATTTATTTTGTGTGTGTTTGGGAGGGGGTATAGCGGTCAGCCTGGAGAAGCTTGTTCTGTTATTGTGTGAGCCCCTAGAACTGAACTGGCATCAGATTTGGCAGCAACTTTCTCATGGAACTCCAAGAT